>KE504979.1:382266-394083 GCA_000441515.1 Elaeis oleifera | reverse complement strand
AGCGACGGTCGGGGGAGTGGACGACGGGGAGCCAAGAGCTCTTGTAAGTTTTTTCAATTATTTTTTATTCGCAATCTAATTTTTATTATAAAATTAAAATAATTATAATTTTAATTTTCAGGATCGTATGACAGAGATTAGATCCCAATCTACCCCTGAGAGCTCGACCGCACCCATAGATGATGAGATCTGTGATCAGGTGCTCGGTACGAGATCCTATTATATTAGGGGTCTAGGGTATGGGATCATTACTCCTTCATCCTTACGCATATTTAGGGCGGACATCCATTCTGCGTGTGAGGCTCGACTGATGGAGGTGCAGAGGCAGGCTGCCGAGGATCGACAGTGAGCTCAAGAGTTGGCTACATGCGTCGATGACTACTAGCGCTTTCAAATCCAGATGATAGAGTGGATGGTGCAGATGGAGCAGACGATACAGTTGATGAGGCTACAGCAGGTCGATCCGAGCTCCATCGTCGATCCGAGCTCCGTTGAGTGCTCCCCGTCCCAGCTCGTTCTCCAGATGTCGATATTTGATGGCTTACTGATATATTTTTTTATTAAATATCTTATAATTTAATTAATATAATAAATAATAAATTATTATCAATTTATTGTATAAATTTTTATTTATTTTTTTAATTATAAAAAATATTATATATATAAATTAAAATATATATTCATAATTTTTTTAAAAAAATATGACTAAATTATTAACGATGAAATTATTCCTGATGAAATATTCATCGCCAAAAATATTTTACTAACATAATTTAATTTATCAATAAATATATAATTAACAGTGATGAAAAAATATTCGTCGCAACTAATATTATTCAACTTTTTTTAAAATAATTTTTTATTAAATTAATAGCGATGAATTATTTTCATCGTAATAATAATTTTTTGTGATAGAAATTTTTGTAGCTAAAATTTTAGCAAATAATAATGACAAAAATTTTTCATCGTAAATATTTTTTTAGATTAAATTTTTTCATCAATTTTTTTAACGATGAAAAAGATTCGTCACAAACTTCTTTTGTTAGTGATGAAATTTTTTTTCGTCGTAAAATATTATCAACGATAGAATTATTTGCGATGAATTATTAGCGATCAAAATTTTATCGTTAATATTATTAGCGACGAAAATTGGTTATTAGCGATGAAAATTTTCATCGCTAATAACCTGTTTGTTGTAGTGCACATATGATGAGATTTATGATCGGGTGCTCGCTATGAGACCTTGTTATGTTAGGGTCTAGGGTATGGGATCACTGCTTCTTCATCTTCACGCTCATCTAGAACTAACATCCATTCTGCCTGCGATGCTCGACTGACGGAGATGCAAAGATAGGCTGTCGAGGATCGACAGCAGATTGAGTAGCGAGCTCAGGAGTTGGCTACACGCGTCGACGAGTATCAGCAGCTCCAGATCCAGATGATGGAGCAGATGGCACAGATGGAGCAGACGATACAGCTGATGAGGCAGTAGCAGGCCGGTCCGAGCTCTATTGCCAGTTTGAGCTCCGTCGAGCACTCTCCATCCCCAGCTCGTTCTCCACATGTCGATATTTGATGGCTTATTGTGTAAATTTTTTATTTTAATTTTTTTAATTTATAAAAATATTATACATACATATAATTAAAATATCTATTCATAATTTTTTTTAAAAAAATGACTAAATTATTAGCGACGAAATTATTTTCGACGAAAGATTCATTGCCAAAAATATTTTACTAATATAATTAATTTTTTAATAAATATATAATTAACAGCGATGGAAATATTTTCATTGTAAATAATTATTAGCGACGTAAATTTTTAACGAAAATTGATTTATTTCCGACATTAATTTTCGTTGCTAATATTATTCAATTTGTTTCTAAAATTTTTTATTAAATTATATTTTTTGTGATGTAAAATTTTAGTCGCTAAAACTTTTGGAATTAATAGCGACGAAAATTTTTTCGTCGCTATTAATTTTTTATTTATTAGCGATAGTTTTATTTATCGTAAATACCTTTTTTATGATTAAATTTTTTATTTTTATTTTTAACGATGAAAAATATTCATCGTAAATATCTTTTACTAGCGATGAAATTTTTTTTCGTCGTAAAATATTATCAACGATGGGATTATTAACGATGAAAAATTAGCGATAAAATTTTTGTCGCTAATAACTATTACCGACGAAAATCTGTTATTAGTGACGAAAACTTTTCGTCACTAATAACCTGTTTTGTTGTAGTGCTTCCTTAGGTCAGGCTCCTAAAGGGCCCCCTTCTAATCCTCTCTCCTCTGGAGCTCCGTAATATTCGCCTCTATCCCGTTGATCTATTTGAAGATATCACCAACCTCCAACTAGTACCATCGGATGAGCTTGCACCGTGCTAACTCGAGCCTCCTAGTCATCCAGTATCTCATATCACCACGGACTGGCATCCTCTAAATATCCCTGATCAGATCCCAGGATCTTGGATAGAAGGTCCAGAACTTCTCAAACCTGAATGGAGCCCTAGGCCAGTGCAGACTGTCGATGGTGTTGAGAAGTAGGCAAAGGTCTGAAGCGATCCTTGAGAGGTACTGTATCTGGTGTCTCAAAAAATGTTGAAATCAAACTATAGTGGCTGGCGCCCAATCAATCCTCCCCAAACTCTAGTGCCTCAAACCGGTTGTTGCATCAAGTAATCTGGACCCGATGTAGCTAAGGTCAATCAAGCCCAAGTCTCCAATAAACTCCCTAGGTCATACCATGTAGTTGAAATCTCCAACAACAAGAGAAGACAAGCCCTGTGCCACCATCCAGGAGATCTCAAATCAAAGCATCCTTCGCTCTTTGTACTCGACACTCGCATATACGTTGGATAGAAGCCAAGGACCATCAATCTGCTCAGATATGACTAATCTATCTGCTGCTCACACCTGTGGAAGGCATCTATCCTGATCGAGCTACGACACTACAGCACCATGATCCTCCCAAATAGACCCCTAGACTCCACCGCATAGGAGCTCCATACCAATGGAATCTGACATCTGGCTCGAGCGAGGCTCGCCCTTAAAAGGTGGGTCTCGAGTAAGATATAAATATCAGGACAATACTACTGGATAGTTCTATCGAAAGTCATTCGGAACGAGGGCTTTCCCGCCTCTCGAGTATTTCAAATCAGCAATCTCATTAGGGCAGCTGGCAGTGAAGGGGATCCTCACTAATACCCTCCTCCATCTGGGTGTCAACCTCCATCCTTATACCCACCGAGTCAGAAGTGGATGGACTCTCCTCTGCCCCATGGATGGCCTGCCTCAGCTGGTCCCCCCACCTCGTCGTGATCCAAGTCCAAGCCATCCACCATGGAAACCCTACGCTCTGGGTCACCCTCCATCACAGGGTCAAGCCCCTAATCAGAAGGCCCTGAGCCTAGGCACCAAGGTCGGCCACTAGAACGTCTATTTGAGATATGGCCAGTTCCCCCTCCCTAGGGTTCTCGACTGAGAAGAGAAAAATCCCAGATCCTCTAGGGTTTGTCGACAAATCCATCAGATCCATCTGGCAAGCTGGGGGCTTGTCCGTGGCCTTGGTCAGCTTCACAAGGTCTGTCTTAGGTCCAAAAAGCTTCTTTCCCTACCCATTGGGCTTCACAGGCGCCCGACCCACATCAAAGTCATTGGATCAGGCACACTTGAGCTTGCTTGAGCCTAGCCCGTCCGAAATTCCTTTCTCTATTTGTGGCCCGACCGACTGGCCCATGCGTCATAGAAGCCCCAGTGCCCGCGAATGGGCTGATAGGCACGTCCTTTTTTTTCCTTCTAATAAGAGATGCCACCGTCATCTAAACTTGGACTTCTCCCAGTTGAGAGGTGCCAAAACAGTGGAGCCAGCTTCTTGATCTCTTCCATCCTTATTTGGCTAGAATAAATTGTAGATAAATTTTATATTGAGTAAATTATAATTTTTTTTTGAGGTTTACATTAATAATATTTACATCTTAAAATTTATATTTGAACTCAATTAAATTAACAGCATTGGTAAAATTCTTTGCCTCATCTAAAAAACCGAAATTGCTGTAGATGTGAAAAAGGATATTGCACAAATTTTTTTATATTTTTCTTGGGTGGCTATTATATTACTTAAGGTTATTGTGATCATTTTCAAAATTTTTGGCTGATGCGGTATTTGGATTTTTAGATTAATAGCTTAATTAATATTTTATTAAATTATGGATTAAAGTATTGGATGAAAATAAACCTCACAATAATATAGATTTTCTAAATACTTCATGCACATGTAATTTACTCCTAATCTTAAAGGAGTTTTTATAATTTATCTTCTTTTCTTTTTTCTTTTTTTAAGTAACTTTTTATGACTTTTCTTTGTACCCATGAAATTTCAAAGTCTGCAACTCTCGCCAAGTATCGCTGCGCGCCCAACTTGAGATTAGGTTGAGATTTGGGAAAAAAAAGGAATGTATTTTGTGAAATTTTTTGCGCATTCTTATCATATGCCAAATGGCTAACTATGCCACTGGCCGAAATCGGTCGTCCCCACCACCGTCGACCTTAAATTGAATGCCAACCTAACCATACCTACAAAGTTTTCAACTACGAACTAACAGCCATCGAGATCTAACCAAGAATCCAATATGCGACTCGTGGCACGAGATAAAGCGAGGCAGGTGATGATGATGTGCAAAGCTAAACCTGGCAGGTTCATTACACCACCCATTGGGTGTTTTTAGAGGAGTTCTGGCCTCCTAGTCTCGCGCCACGATGCATTAGCCTAGATTTCGGTTGACTTTTGTTAGCTGACCTTGGCAAAAAGGTCAACCAACCATGACAAATAATGATAGCTAGCTAACTGGTTTGACAAATGAAAGCATGGACACGGGCAATAGCCCCATGGAGGGATGATATGCTGCAAGCAAAGCATCAAGGAAACGATTTAGAAATTATCTACTTGATAAGGAATCCTATTGGAAAGAACGTGTAATCAATCAATGCGTAGCTCTTCCATTGCTCTGCTAAATCAAAATATAATTTCATATTCTTTTGAGATGGAAAAAAAATCAAGATTTACAAGTTTCGCTCCATCATCATGAAGCCAAATTCAACACTATGAAATGAAGTGAAACATAATTGTTTTGTCATGAATATTCTTCCATGCATGTGCTTCAAAAAATTATGCCATGTGGCAACTATGTCATAATATGATTAGTCACAATTGACATTTTTCTTGGGCACTACTAATTTGTACTTAGTAGTATTATAATGCTGTGAATAACAAAAAGATCTTTTCCTTCCAAATGTGTGAAGCTTGATATATATTGCCGCTAGCTCCTTCCCTATAAGTTTTAGCTTTTTGGGATCAATTTGTTAATTAGCATAGTATCAAAGCTCAGATTAATTAATGGAACTTATGAGTTTAAACCTCCTCCATGAAAGAAATATGTTAAGTGTGGGACACTTTGCTGTCCTATTCCCTATTAGCCTTTTTGTGTGTGTGTGTGTGTGTCTATTAGCTTTAATTTTTTTTAAAATCAATTAGTTATTAATAAATTATATCAATACAAAGAAAATCTCTATGGAGCACCATTATATGGTAGATGTACTTACAAGGGCATAAAGCTATATGCAGTAATGCTTAATGATCCTATTATAGTCTCTACTTAACAATGAGATGAACGTTGAATCTTGGAATATTATGGCTAGCTAATAACAAAGGCAGCAGCAACGTATGCCATACGAAACATAAGATAGGTTCCAATTGCCCATCGAAATTGTACTATGCCATATATATGTGACAGAAAATGCTTTGACTAGGGCACTCATACTTGGTAGTTCTGGAACGTAAAGTATCTAGATTCATATAATATTTACTCGGCAATTCACCATCCAACCATTTATCATGTACTGAGCCAATTCCTACAAGTTGCACCAATATTTTAACGCCATGCAGCAAAGGAAATTTTTGGGCGCCCCATGTAGCTAGCATGACTCCCACATATATGCTTAGGCCTCGCATTGCATGCATGGCTACATGCATCTTGCCCCAGAGTAGCTGACGTGGCGTGTGTGGCAACTGTTCCACAACTAGATTAGTTGCCAGCTTTCAAACTCTTGACAGTGGGTTTGACAACGCCAAATGAAACTGGTATGGTAAAGTGGACACGAGCATCCCCACCTGTCCAGTCCGGGAGAAAGAAAAGAAGAGGACCCTCAGCTCACAACCGGTGTTCACGCCAAGTCCACCAGGTCTTCTCACTGGCAATGAGCTGTGGTGTCCCTTGTTGGCCTGTCTTCACGAGTCTATTTAAGACCCATTCCCCAATCTCCGAGCTCTTTTAACCCCACTTCCCATCCCTACACCACAAACCACTAGTCCTACCTCAAATGCCTACCCCTCTCACCATGGCCTTCCTCTTCCTGATACTACTGTCCCCTCTAGGGCTCCGAGTCACTGGGAATTCCTCAACATGGGTTGCAACCACGATGAGGCCACTGGATTCAAAGCATGGTGAGTATGTCACGTTGCAGACTCAACCCCATCACAAGCAACGATTCTTTCGCAGTAGGGAGGTCGGGGGTTGCAAGCCAAGGGGTTTCAGGCCGCCACCCTCGGCCCCAAGCCGGTACGTCAACTATCATGCTCTTGGGTCCCTGTTGTGCAACACCAGGGGACATCACAAGCCATGAAGCATCTCCAAGGTGTTGTGATAAGAATCTTATGGTGTATATGTTTCTCCATTTAGATGTATTTCGATATATATATTATTATCTGGAGGGCTTGAGATGATGGGTGGATGATGCAAGTCTTCCGTCGCTGTAACAAAGATATTATACTTCTGTATCAAAATAATAGAAAAAGAGTCCTACTTCGCGTAGGATTACATAGCATCTCTCTATACCAGTTGCCCAAGGTTTCCAATCGATTAAAGAATAATAATGGTAATATAGTTGATGAACATGTTGGCTACATCGTTTGTGGTGAGGAAGAAAGAGGTGTCTGATCTCAGTTTCTTTCTTTCCTTGTCTGTTTTTTGGTAGACCGGAACACGGGCAAGGCAAGTTCAAACCTGCTTTACCTTGCGCTGAAAAATTCTGAACGGATTGGTGGCCAGAAATGATGCAGCAATAAATGGTGTTCTATGTCATAAATGCACATATACGCTAACTGCAGCTTGTCATTGAATTTTATGGCAAAACCGGGAGAAATGTATGGGTCTCCAGGATGTTTTCTTGGAAAGCTTTACTCATACAAATAGCAAATAAATATCCAAAATTAGCTTACTGATCAAAAAAAATGGCAAAGGCACCACAACTTTAGCTTGGATTTTTACATTTAAATGCTATACTAAAGTGTCGGAGGCTTGTCCTCCAAGGACAAAGTCTGAATCACTGTTGAAGGGTAGAGGATATTAGCCAAAGGAGACATTGCTCTTCATGGACTAGCAAAGAAATGGTATATGATCCATGCATCCCTCGTGGCCCGGCCAAAAGATGCAAGAAAATTACAGACCTCATCGAAGGGTGCGAAGTGAAAACTTTTCATGAAATATAACCCAACAGAATGGGACCTTGGCTGACGTATTGGCAGGAAGGATGCCAGTGTCATGTTCCGTGGAGGCCTTCAAAGATATTAACCAAAGCCATGTTTGGATGATTAAAGGATGGATACATGATATAAAGTTAACGGTCAATCATCCAAACACCATACTAAAAACATGAATAACTTCATCTAGTCGATTAGCCCAGAAGGTGGATAACTACATTAGAGTTATTTCAAGGAGAGAGTGAGATAACTTTAGCTACCCTTAATTCCCTATTTCACTACCACCTAGGTGACATTTTTTTAGGATTTATTTACTACCATCCCTTCAGTTTTTATATGATGGTATTAAATAGTTGGTAGCGAGCATCAACCAAACATTATATAACTTTATTCCCTATTTAGTTGGTTAAGGGCGAATATTTAGTTGGTTACCAATGGTTAAAGTTATTTAGAGGGTATAATTAACTATTTAGCATCCAAACACAGTCTGATAAGAGGATGAATACCAACAATTGAATATATTTAAGTGGTAACTAGCTATTCTACATCCAAATGCAGCATAAATGTTTCAAAATGGTGTCACAAAATGGCTAGTGTTTTGTAGTTGACAATCACGTGCAAGTGCATATCTGACCTTAAATCTTCAAGTATGTTGGTTTTCTTTTCTCTCTCTCTTCTTTTTTTTTTTTTTGGTGGGTGGTGGGAGGGGTTGGGGGGAGGGTGTGGAGGAGAGGGGCCGGGATTGCTGTTTAAGGAGAGGGTGACTATTAGCTAAATCTGATTGGCCACGGAGGGTAGGAGTTTGAATTTCCAACTTCTAGTAAACTATTGTTTCTTCTCCCTCTTTCATCTTTGCGAGAAGATCTCAGCTTAAGAAATACTTCATTTTGGATAATAACCTTCCCTAAATCTGATTCAAAGACTGTCAAGTATCAAAAACAAATTCATTTCAATGTACTACTCAAAATCCTTATAAGAACATCAAGTTGGAGATAATTATGAAAATCAACTTGTGAACGAGTTTTCTGCCTTCTGCTATCTTCTTCTTCTTCATCATCAAAGAAAGGGAAACCTTCCCAAACCATGAGGCCACTGACATTCCCTCCAAAAAGTTTTCTATAAGGTGTATAATGGTTGCCCTTAAATGAGCACTCCAAGTTCGATAATGCAGCAGGTCCTTCAACAAAAAAGGTATGCAGCAACTGAACATCTGGTTATTCTAAAGTGGCTTAAAATTTTGTGCCTCCCTTCGTCATAGAAAAGAGAAATTCTAAGGGTCTGCTTAAATGGTTAGGCCCAAAATCCCATAAAATTCTTGAGTTGAGCCAACATAACTATCAAAAATATTGAATTATAGGACGGTTTAGACCTATATTTATAATTACCTAGGCCTACCTTCTGAGTGAACTGGTATGAATCCCAAGAGGAGGAAAAAAGATGCCTATAATTCAATGCTTTCAGTGGTTGTATTTGTCCAGCCCGTAAATCCTATGAGATTTTGGATCTAATCATCCAAACAGTCCTTAAAGTGGTTTAAAGTGATCGGAAGCAACATCTGGAGAAAATCGGGCTAAAAAAATATAGGAATGCAGCTTGGAGAGAGCTGAAATCACTCCTACTAAGTAAGATTCCTGCCCAGTGTCTGAGACCCGCAACTAGAGATGAGTTCTAGTTATGGCCCTCTACATTAATTCTACTTAATCTAGCCCGTTACCATATTCTACTTAATCTAGCCCAGTGATGCATGGCTTATGCTATTCATAAGAACAGTAGTCTGATAGAAATCTCCGATTTTGGGTGTGCCAAAAGATTTGACCACTCCAAAACAGGAAATCATGCTAAACTGTTCGAGTTTGGTCGATGCTGGGTTCAATGTTAATGATCTAGAATGGAATAACAGCATTTTATAATTTGTCTTTTTTTTCTTTGTAGAGAAATTAATTGTCCTTCATTATCACTCTGAAAGAAGCTGAAAGCTAAAATCTCGAGCTGTTGAATTATTTCTAGAATTTTATGCCAAGGCTGCGAATATTAAAATGAATATGGAGTCACTAGATAACTTTCAGATCAACCTGAACCAATCTATATTTTCTCCTCGAGGGAAAAGACTTTTTAATTATTGTAACAACCAATTAAAACTTATTCTTAGGTCTAGGTGCAAGTTGGTTGGGCATGATCTACATCTACTTAACAGGGTTGTTAATACTTGAGAATGATGAGGTGGATATTAGCGATGGAGATGGGAAAAAAAGAGGGCAAGTGGAGGAGTGCACCTGCATATGCCCATCCAAAAAGTATTCTCCAAATTGAAAAATTAGCTTTTAAATTATCATCGCCATCATAATTGGACCGAAACTTAATCCTTTTAAGGGCCTATTTAGATGATTGGATCTAAATTCCTATAAAACTATGGATTGGGCTAATACAACCATCCAAATCTGACTAGGTTAGGCTATATTTATACAAACGTAGAATACTTCTAGAGTGGGCCGGTCTGAATCACATAGAGAGTATAAAAAAGACCTACTAGCTCAAACCCATGGTTCCTATGGGATTTTGGGTTCAACCATCCAAACAAGTCCTAAAAGGTCTTCATGAATTGGGTCTTCAATAACAAACATTTTGATGGGTCTAACGAGAAAGAAAGGTAGGCCCAACCTTACCCACACACAAGACCTTAGTACGACAATTGATCCATGGGCCATAACCCAAGTGAGACGACTTCACAGACCCACCTCCTGATGGAGATTGGGCTACAATGATTATGTCCTCTTGTGTCAATAACATTTTGAATGGAGGAAAGAAATAGAAACACATGTAGTTACCATTCCCGTTAGTTTGCTTTAAGGAGTATTTGGTTCATGACCAAATTAAATTAGAATGGATTAAATGGGAATTAAATTCTTAAACATATTTGGTTCATGACTAGAATCGAAATGAGATCTGAATGCTTGGGGAAGTCAAGATTGAATTTTGAAGGATTGGGGTCCCATTCCTCAGAATCGGCATAAAAATGGATTAAAATGAGAATTAGAATGGTCATCTTTCTTACATATCTAGTTCATGATTTGAATCCAAATGGAAATCAAAATGAGATTTGAATATCAGGGGACAATTGAAATTGGGTTTTGGAGGATCCAGTATTCCAATCTCTCTTATAATCCGAATGAGAATGAGATTTCATCCAACCAAATTGCCAGAATGAAAGTCGCTTGTTCCTATAACTATTCCAAAGGCCAACTCCATCCAACCAAATATGCCCTTAATTTAAACTAATCCTAGTCAATCATTCCCATATCTAAAGGAGTGTTTGAATACCCTTCTTCTATTCCTGAAATAGGAATACGAATTTTCAGAGAATAGCTATTCAGCCTTGTTATTCTAGATTTCTGTTTGATTAGAAATCTGCTATTCCATCAAAAATAAGCAATTAATACGGCTCTTATTCCATCCAGTTAAATTGTGATCATTAAGACCTAGAATAAGCTATTCCATAGTCCACTATAAAATAGCTAAACTAAGGTAGACGAGAATAAGAGAGGGTTGATCGAAATTGCTAAATCTATGGGGCCCACCACCACTTTTTACCTATTTAGGAGAATAAGATGGAATAAGCCCTTATTCCACCTAGAATAAGGCATCCAAACACTTTCTAAGGAAAAATAGTCATGAGAAAAGCGAAGCCTTTGGGGTGGTTGTGATTGAATGCTGCTCGTATAACTTTTCTTCTAAGAAGATCTATCTCTAATATTTTTGTTTCTTGTTGTGAGTCATTTCGCACCTCTAGCTAACTAGTATGTATTAATGTATGCTTATCAACAATAGCTGGAGCACATAGACCCTAACCTACCGTGATTCAATATGTGCAAAGCCTATAAAAAGTCATAGGCTATATGCATGACCCTTATTTGAGATGTGAAATTTTTTGTGCACCATGGATGGTGTAGAAAATCGGACATGGAGTACACCATCTTGTCTGATTGATCCACGTAGTCATCATTTTTCAACATATATTTAATATTTGCATGTTGGCTTTTTCATTTAAAAATTTTGTATAACAAAATATCTCTATCTTTTGAAAAAATTATGACATTTTATGTCTATATTATGGCATCCTGTGTCCATAATATGCACAGAATGTCAAAATTTTTTTAATAAATAGGAGTATTTTCATTATTCAAAATTTTCAAACGAAAAAATCGATCTGCAGGCATTAAATGCGTGTTGAAAAGTGATTGGACAAGAGTACCTCTCTTATATTATGATATCTTAG
>KE504979.1:321665-343132 GCA_000441515.1 Elaeis oleifera | reverse complement strand
TCTCTCTCTCTCTCTCTCTCTCTCTCGCATCGGTGAAGCAGAGGGCATGAAGGCGGGAATCGGAAGTGGGCATGCCAGATGCTTACAAACTTTTGGAGGTTTGCCGAGATTTTTCCGGAACAAGGGAAAAGTGGAAGACAGCTCTTACATTTTAATTGATAAATAAAAATGTTAAATGTCTCTCATCCGTTTTAAGTTACTAAGTTCACAGGTCTTATGCTCCATGATTGGTTAGGTGGTTCCAAAAATCCCAATTAATATCATGCACCAATTCCCAACTGCCACTTATATACGATGGCCAGCAACGGAGAGTTAAGTTAGCAACTAGGCCGGATCAAATTGGCTCCAGATCCGATCAAAAATTCATCCACCACAATTTATTATTTATTTAACAAATCAAAAATTTAGATTTAAATTCAATCTATTTATTAAATATATAATTTGATTGGACTTGCATCTCATTTATTAATAGGTCAAATTGAGTCAAATGGTTAAACAAATTAAGTAGTTTTTTAACAATGAAATATATTTAAATAGATTAAACATGTTAAACGAATCAAGATAAACACGACAGAAATAGATAAAATAGATTTAAATAGATTAAATATGCCTGGTCAGGTCATATGATCCAATTCGATTATTAAACAAGTCAAAGATCTCAATCTAAACCCAACTTGTTTAATTAACAAACTTAAATAGGTTGATCCGTTTGTGACTCATATCTGTTTATGTCAAATATAAATCTATTTAAAGTAGATTTTTTATCGGTCAAGTTGATAAATTGGATCATAAATTGCCACTTCTAATGGATAGGTCATCAATAGCAATATTTTTAACAAAAACAATGAGATACTAATGATTGATGAACTCCTTGTTATCGAGTTCCATTCCCTAGGATGTTAATGCTTGACTTTTCAAAATTCATAAATTTGTTTGTTAGTTAATCAAAAATAATTTCTGAATGAAGGTGTCAATTGGTCAAATTAGTAAATTCTATAAAGAAATTAATGTAGTTTGTATGTCATTGAGAGTTGATACCCATATCATGGATTCATGTCTTGCAGTACTCCTCTGATTTTTTTCAAAGAACGGAGGGATGCTAAATCATAGTAGAGGAGCATGTAGGCCTTTACCATCTATACACATCACGAACCAAACCTCCGGTTCTGCTATACAGGACCTATTTTATTTTCACAGGGGACTAATAAACAAGATGAACAAGGTGTAATCTATGTTATAGCTAACCAATACAAATCTACACGTGCATGTGCTTTGAGCATACATCGAGCACTTGCCTATGATTTTGATTTGATCGCCAATGATGAGGGCATGCAGAATCCTTTTTGGTTTAGCACTTTGGAGGTCCTACCTTCTGGGGCTTTATTAAGGTTTCATAACCTAAGGAGCTAGCTACTTGTTATGTTTAAGGTTTCATAACGTCCAATCTGTCTTCAACCGTCTCACATAAGCGAAAGCAGAGTCCGACCTCCTACCTACCGAGATGACCATGCAAAAGATTTTGACAGCTTCATCATAATTTGCATTGAAGTTAAAATTTTAGGAGCAGTGCTGAAAGGCTACTGTCTCTCCACTTAACTAGAAATATAACAGTTGTTTATGTATAACAACATACTCATCCTTTAAGCTACACAACTTGGATACTGGTGGAAGACTCCAAAATAACCTTGGAATTGGATTGAATAAATAAAATAAGAATCTTAACAAGCCTTTAACCATGGCCAAGACAAAGATATGAGAGTTTATCTTTCTTTATTATAATTATTTCTTGAATAAACGGTTGCAGGTCACATTCAAAGAAGGGTCAATTTCCAGCTCCTGATTCAGAAAACTAGCTCACAGCGAGGCATCAACACTGGTACAAGTGGAAAAATATGATCCAAGGAAAACAAAGACACTAGGGTTCATGTGCCATGTGAGGATAGAGGCAAGAATAGGGTTTCCAAAGCATTATCACTTCTGGCTGTTTGAGAATATATGTTGATGATTTTGTGGCGAATGATTTTTTAAAGAATCCTAGTTTTCATCACTTTCTAACTGAATTTCAAACGACAATGGTTTAGTGAAACAATTACAGCGACAAAAAGAAATGCGGATCGGCAACAACCCAAAATAAAATAACAGTATAGTTCCGCATCGGCTGTTTGATTTTCTGTGTTTCCTGTTCATAAGAGGTGGTAATTGCATTATAATCAAGCTTTTATTAATTTGGAAGCCCGGTTAGTAGTCTTATAGGGGCATCAATGCATGAAATCATCATGATATAGAGCCAGATTTTAGTGGAGGTAAGCAACGGGCATACCTTTTGCCCTGCAATAGATGCACGTGTTAACTAGAGCTCACCTGCAAAACACTGCCTAAGAAGTGGTAGTTGCATTATAATCCAGCTTTGATTAATTTGGAAGCCTTCTAGTAGCAGTTTACAGGGCATCAATGCATAAAGTCATCATGCAGTGGTATATGCATTATAATCCAGGCTTTTATTAATTAGAAAGCCTGCTAGTAGTCTCATACAGGACCTCAATGCATGAAATCAGCATGCTCTAGAGTCAGATTGTATTGGACGTTGGCAACAATCATTGTGTCATGATGCTCGGGAGAAACGGCGAGTTCGAGTTCAATCAGCAGAAGATCTTAGATATACAAATTGGAACCTAATTCAACTTTAAACTTAAACCGTTAAATCTTGGACCTAATCTCCTGCATCAATTGATCTACCTCCCACTAGTTATTCCATGCAGAACTAAATCTCAAACATGATCTTTAATATTCTTCGAACTAATTAAATTCCCTAGAGATTCCAATCCACTACTGCTCCGCAATCAAGCTTTGCGTCCAATTTCTCTTGCCTGCACATGTTGCTGCGCCAGCTCAAGAGCCTACTTTTAAAGAGCCATATTACACTTCACCTAGAATATTACTGCTCCAATCCAAAAGTCCGACCCTCCAAGAGCCATGCTGCACCGCACTGTTACAAATGTCTGCTCTACCAAGAACCATTCTCGAGCCCATTGTCAAACTCACCTACTTGCTCAATCAGATCCACTTGCCGCACTGCGGCCGATTGCACCAATGCGTGTATGATTGTTTTTTTTTGTCAAAAGCTACCAATTCTAATGCTTTATAGCTGGGATCATCATCCATCAACTTTGTTAGCCCAACCACAAGAAGACCTCGCCATGCAAGATAGAATCCAAATCAACTTTAAAATTTTTGTTAAGTTTCAGGCTCAACCGTCTCTCTCAATCCATCCGCTATGAATTATTCCATGTGAGACTAAACCTCACACGTGATCCTCAACGCATATCCAAATTACTGTATTTTGCAAGGCTGCAGTTTTTTGGAAATAAAAATAGTGACCTGGCAGAAGACATAATTATTCATGTCAAAAGTAAATACTTGGGATGCACCATCAATGACAATACCAGACTTATTAGGCAGAATTTTCATCATGCTACTATTTTAAAATGGAACAAGTCAGAAAGCTGTTTTGTTCAATTACTCTTTACTGGTAATAAAATTACAGAATACCTAGAGATGTGCAGTTTATGAGGGCTGTTGAACCCCAAAGTAAGATAGCAATTAATCAACTTCAAGTTAAAGACCAACATAAAGTAAACGAATTACATGCAGGAGGCAGAAAAAAACTATTAGTCCCCATCACATCCTCACTAATCACACAATCAAACGCAGCCTAAATTACACAGCCAGACACGAGACAGTAGTAAGCTACAAAACAAGCCCGGTGATTCCACATACAGACTCAGGCTTCGAGTATGAAAACTAAGGACCTCTGAAAAGCATCATCCATCCAGCCCATGAACCCGCCTGGATTTGCAGATATACCAGCAAATAGCTCGAGTGCATTAAAGCTAAAACTTAAAAAATTCAGAGTTGCTTTGCAACTTATTTTCCCCAAAAAGTTGTCCACAGTTGAAGAAATGTTGAACTGTATGAGATTATGGTTCATGAGGAAAAAAAAAAACATCTTGAGATCTCCTGATGAGCTTGTCAATAAGAATCAACATAGCATCCAAAAAGCTACCGTTAGTTTATAACTAAAACTAAGAAGGCCACCTGAAAATATCCAGATAAATATACCAGAACGATGTATTACAACACATGGTCATCAACTAACTGTATAAATCATCATCATCAGCTCCAGCGGCTGCAGATGCAAATGGGTCAGAGCCAGTAGTCCCAGCTCCAGTTTCAGATCGTTCTGTGAAGCGGAACTCACTACCAAACCCCTTGACTGCTGCAAAGTCTGAGCAAAAGCCTGATATTTCCTAATGTCAGCATCACTGACACTTCTGCGAGCATACTTCATTGACTCTTCAAAATGAGCAGGTTTGATTTCTGCTAGTTCATCAGCTTCATCTTCCTCCATGGCTTCAGGATTTTCACTTCTCTTCCTTTCCCTTTCAATATCCTGCATGACAAAATAAGTGAATTAGTTTTCCTTGGGTATAATCTTGTATGCTCAATGCATTGGAACATTAACCAATTAGAAAATGAAATATTTAGGAAATGGAATGGTGATACCAAGAGAGATTGTACCCAGGAGTCATGGAGATGTGTTGCATTCTGTGAACCAATAAACTACCAGCACTCTAAAATTATTTTATAATCACTATAATAATTTATAAAGATAACCCAATTAAGTTAGATTTCTGAGAAAAACAATTTTGAGTTATTTAATTTGTTTAAATCAACAGTGAATTTTAGAAGTTATTTTACTTTACGAACACAACCCCACTCGAGACAAGTTAGTTAGAAAATTCAGGTGCATGACAATTAACTAACAGGATGATATTGAAAAGGAAAAAAGGACTATCAATGTATATAAAACACAGCCAAGGTGAAGTCATGAAATTTCTCAACAAGAACAATGATTAATTTACGAGCTTGTCTGAAATGTGTGTAACGGGAAGCGCAAGCTTTTGAGATTTTGCAAGAAGTGCATGACATGTCATGCAAGCTTCTTGCAATTTGCAGTTCTCCACCAATCCATGCATATATTTCTTCTACATATAATAAGTACAAAACAGAGTGGCTAAATGAGGAGGGGCAAAATAAACACATTTGCAATTCATTATATACAAAAAAACAAATGGATACAAGACTCAAAGAAAGAAGCTGACCTTCTCAATGTTTTCTCTGATAGCATACTTGCAAGCTCGCTGGCAAATTTCTGTAATATCTGCACCACTAAATCCATGAGTGTACTTGGCAAGAGCCCCCAGGTCAACATCTTTGGACACTGGGGACTTCCTCAGGCAAGCCTTGAATATTTGGTAACGAGAGGCTTCATCAGGCAGAGGAATATAAATTAACTGGTCCAGACGACCTGGCCTAAGCAATGCTGGATCTATAATGTCAGGCCTGTTAGTTGCTCCAATAATAAATACAGTTTTCTTGGCATTCATGCCATCCATCTCTGTAAGGAGCTGATTAAGAACCCTGTCAGCAGCACCTCCTGCATCACCAACACTGCTTCCTCTCTGCAACAGAAAGTAAATAGTAATTATGTAAATAGAACAAGCAATGAGAAGAAATGGGGGAAAAACAAGTGACCTGCAAAAGTATGACCAACCTGAGTTGCAATGGAGTCGAGCTCATCGAAAAAGAGGACACATGGTGCAGATTGACGAGCCTTGTCAAAGATTTCGCGTACATTTGCTTCACTCTCACCAAACCACATGGTAAGAAGTTCAGGACCCTTGACACTGATAAAGTTTGCTTGGCATTCATTAGCGATTGCCTTAGCCAACAAGGTCTTCCCACAACCTGGAGGTCCATAGAACAACACTCCCTTGGAGGGAGACATTCCAAACTTCTCAAACTTCTCAGGATGCTCAACTGGATATTGAACAGTCTATATGCATGGAACACGAGAATAGGAAGGTTAGTCAGCAACTCTGTAGCTTTCAGGGGAAAAGAAAAGGAAGAATTACAACAAATCACTACCTCTTGCAGCTCCCTCTTGACATTCTCAAGCCCACCAATGTCATCCCAAGAACATTGGGCACTTCAACAACCTGTACATCAATCATCAAATGAGGTTGAGAAATATATTAGGTTTAAAACATTCAATCTTTCAACCAAGTACAGATTCTTCGAGTATTTAGTGCAAAAGGTGAGGGAACTGAAGCATGTCACTTACAGTTTCACGAAGAGCGGATGGATTGCTGGTTCCAAGAGCGGTCTTAAAATGCTCATTAGTAACTGCCATAGAGTTGAGAATCTCAGCATCTATAGATTCATCCTCCAGATCAATGATGTCCATCTTTCACGTATGCACTGAAGGGCAGCTTCAGTACAAAGAGCAGCCAGATCAGCACCAACATACCCATGAGTGTCTTTAGCAATTCTTCCAAATCGACCTACAAGGTATGAACAATTCATCCATTTAAAAATCTTCTGAAATGCATGAAGAATCAAAATTGTGGTTGTTTTATTTGCTATGGAGGCAGGCAGGGGAGAAAAGAAAAGGATTATGATCAGATGGACAATGGTCAAAGATTTAATTACATCTTCTGCTAGCTTCATGTTCTTTGTATGAATACGAAGGACCTCCAGACGTCCAACTTCATCAGGCACACCAATGTCAATTTCCCTGTCAAATCTTCCGAACCTCCTAAGAGCTGGATCGATACTATTTGGCCGATTAGTAGCCCCAATAACAATCACATGCGCACGGGATTTCAACCCATCCATTAATGTCAGGAGCTGAGAAACAATGCGCCTTTCAACTTCTCCATGAGTTTTTTCTCGTTTAGGAGCGATTGAATCAATCTCATCGATAAAAATGATTGATGGTGCATTCTTCTCTGCTTCTTCAAAAGCCTTCCTCAGATTGCTCTCACTTTCACCAGCTAGTTTTGACATGATCTCCGGGCCATTGATACAGAAGAAAAAAGCACCTGTCTCATTTGCAACTGCTCTGGCTATCAGTGTCTTTCCAGAACCAGGTGGTCCATACAGCAGTATACCTTTTGGTGGCTTGACACCAATAGACTTGAATAGCTGGGGTGTCTTAAAGGAAGTTCTACTAGTTCTCTAATCTGAGCCATTTGTTTTCGTACTCCACCCACATCATCATACCCCACCTCATCCAGTCTATCTTCATCCTCCCTTTTCACAGGCTCCCCCTCACAGAAGATCTCTGTGTCTGGAGCAACGATACAGTATTCAGGAGGGTCCGTGTCAATCACCTTGAATTCAACACTCCTCATCCCTCCCCTAACAAGGAAAAGATCCCCTTTCCTTACAGGACGATATGACTCGAGGAAATATGCTGCAAAAGATCCAGGGAAATGAAAGAATTATGATTTGAAATTAGAAAGTACAAAACAGTATGCTTTGCATGCAAAACATGCTCAACAAGTGAATCCAGAATACCTTCAAAATAAAAGTTCTTATCAAAAACAAACATAGCCAATAGGATCTTTCATGCCGAACAACTAACATGACAAGATATTACAACTTTCAACAGGACTAGCACTAGAAAAGCAAAACCACAACAGGCATTATAAATGTCATTAAGCATTCGATTCAGCATATAATAAAGCAAAGTTTGGTTGAACCATACAAAATCATCACGAAAGCAAAACAATAAATTGGCAATAGATTCAAAATTGCCTTAAAATATTTTGCTAAAATATTAATTGTCAAGAACAACAAAGGCCAGCCTCATGTGGTCCCCTCCACTTAACAAAGGCCAAATGCAGGAGAACCTGAAACACCATGAGCTATCCAAAAGATTTGATAAGTAAGATGAATTCGTACAGGATCTTTTCTCTTTTTTTTTCTGTTTTAATTTTAGTTGTAAATCCCCAGAACCATACCTATGTTGCTATAAAGCCCTTGGGAGAAGGAATACTCAAGAATTGTACAAAGTTTTAATATTAATTCAAGCTTAAACTTGACCTGAGCAACATTGGAACTTATAACCATGCTTGACACAAGCTTGAATTGATTTCAGCTTCATTCATGGTTGTCAATCAAGCAAGGCTCATGTCTGTGTCAGTTTGAAAATAAGCTCAAATGAGACTCGATGAAATAACAAATGAGCAACACTTAATCTCAAATTTCAGGCGCAAATATAATTTCAAGCCGAGCCTGATCAGACCTAGGCTCGGTCAGAAGATTGACTCAACTATATATCACTGGCCTGACCTCGACTATTCTATGGCTGAACTGGCATGCTTGGTCCAAGTCCAACCAAGATGTAGTAGAACCTGGGCTACCTCAAATATCAAAGCAAGCAAAATTGAACATCAATAGCATACACAAATTATACCACATATAGTCAGAACTAATTAATGGCCTCAGAAAATCACAAAACCAAGCCCAAATATAACTTCAGTTAGGCACCACATTAGGCATCAAACCTCAGCAGAAACGTCCACCTCGTTTTATATTATATATTCTCAAAGCTAAGTTACTGCATTCACAAAACTATAGGATCAAGCCGAACTATAGTTTTGCTTAGACATAATATGCAGGGCAACAGCACAACATAAAACATATGAAGACCCAAATTACTTTATACATAGGCTGACTAAAGCAATACACAAGCTAGACAGGCACAAATAGGTGTGGATATCCAATTGATACAAAATGGCAAGCTTTAGGCTGCAGGCAGCAGAGGAGATTTCCCCAGTGGCAACAGCTTAAATTATGAAGAAAAGCTGATACTCATTAAGCAACGATTAAAATTTCCACTTTGTTGCGTAAGTCTACTGAGCAGCTGAACCAATTAGTTAGGTAGTGTACAACACAGAAAAACCAACAGAAGCAGTCCTAAGATTGATATATTAGATGTTTCCACATGGAATGGGCAGCCAACCAGGTGTCCTACTAGCTCTGCTACTCAACTATATGAAAGGATGTAATACATAAAGACAAAGATGACAACATCACATAAAGAAATTATGGTCAAGCATGTAGGATGGAAATGCAAACAGAGAGTTTCTATGATAATACATGTTTATAAAGATATGCCAGAGCAATATACCCATTTACCATGTGCGTTATAGCACCACAGTTATTGAATCAAAGTGTCAAACCTCATCTACAAAATCTCCGTTCAAAATTTGGAACTTCAAAAGATCAATGCGAACACAGCAAATTGCATCATTGTAGTTTAAAAAAGAAGACAAGTTCATAGGCTTGACAAGTACGCATGTTAAACATGTGAGGTGTGAGTAGCACTTTTTCTCAAGATTGCCTAAGAAGCAAATTCTTAGGTCAGTCATGAATTGTTGGTAACAGATGCATATGTTAAGTAAGAGAACACCAAACAACCTTGCCAAGGCCAAAAAAATTAACCCAAGTGCAAAAAGATCAGGGAAAAGAAGTTCTCCATTAATATTCCAGCTAATTCATCAAACTAAATGCCTTTCCAACCAGGTGAGCTAATATAGATAAGTACAGGTTCATGAACATGTGTTCAGGGGAGAACAATTTCGCCTCACACACGCACATACAAAAAGGGAGCTTCTTACTGATAGAGTACCCTTGGGATAAACAAAAACTTTGACAGATTCTGGACAACCTAAGATATTTTTTAGTCCCTATTACACAATAGGACCTTTAGGGTCACCAAGGCCCATGCTACAAGTAGTGATACCCAATTAAAAAGAGCTCCATGCAACAGATCAACCCCTAAAAGAAAGCCCTAGCATTAACTAAACATAAATTTAGTTGGGATAGAAAATGGGGGGATAAACAAAAAGAGTTCACTAGTAAACAGGCACCGCTCAGCCATGAAAGGTGCATCTTTACTGGCTTAGCCGAAGCTTCAGTGCTGCCTCATACAATTGATCATGAAACCAATTTAGGGTGTCTTCGTTGAATTTTCTTCCCTATTTATATGTGAAAATTTGGAGAGGCATTGTCACATGCTTAGAGAAAATACTGAGGAGGATGTATAACAATTCCGACATAAAAGTATGTTGGTTTTATCACATACTCAAGGAATAAGGGACTGTATTAATGCTTTGTCTTCTTTTGCATTATCCTATTTATTTATTTAATTCAAGATCCTCTGAGAAAATTCCTCTTACAGATCAGAGACTTCATCAATGCATCAATATTTGGAGGAAAAAAAAACTTGAAGAAAAAATCTCCATGCACAGTTTTATTTATGAATTCACATACCAAAGAATTCCAATCTCAAATCTTCATGAACTTGTTCACATAATTTAAATTGAATCAATATGTCTCACTCTCACATTTGGTGGAGATAAATGAGAATTGGGTGTTTTGACTAACCAAAACGGTGCAGCACCAATTTATCATCCAGTGCTGGCATGCATCAGTTGGGACCAATATCATAACTAGGTATGAGTCAGCATGCCACTCAAATATGCTTTTAGAAACCTAATAATAAGGAATCTTAAATATAGCATGTAACATCTCAGTCTGTAGATTTTATTAAATCCTTCATATGCAATAACAGATTTTTTTTTTTTGATGTGACACTAACAGATAAGTTTAACTAACTACCCCATAGTTAGTTATTGAAAAAACCTTTACTTGGAAATTAAACTCAAGACATTAATAGAAGTGCCAAACTTGACATCCAACAGCAATATAATTGCAGGTTGATGATTTGCAGTGTACAAAGTGTGACCACATCCACCCATTCAAGAAACTAGAAAGTTTGAAATATTTCAACTGACAAGTCTGGCATTGATAGGAATGAAATAAAGCAATTACACCCATATGCATAGAACACTTAAAATGGCCTTCCAGATAAATTACATGATTACACATCGAAAAGAATCACATCAAACATCAGCAGTTTGTTAATTTATGGTATATAGATTTACAAGCCTAGTTTGGAAAATCTGATAATGAAAGAAGACAAATACCACAGGCACATAATAAAATCAAATTCTGTATAAAAATTACTAAATGGCAAAGTATCAAGAATAAGGGGGAAATGATCCAATCTGATGATATATAACAATCACCTTCAATCAGTTAAGGTCAGGTTGTTGGCAGTAGAATAGTTTTCCCAAAAAAAAGAAGGGGTTCTGATTTACTGGAAAATAACATGAATTGATTGACAATAGTAAGAACCCTTACTTCTATCCATCACAAAAGTAACACTTGCCACACAAATTAAACAACCATTTCTAGGATGTTTCAATCCACCTATAAAAAATGGGCAGCTCAAAACTCAAAATATGGCATTCGTTCATAAGTTCTCATGATTGCAAAATTGTATGCAAGAATAGCATTAGTATCACAATAGATATTTCCAACCATGAATATCAAATTTGAAACCCAACATATCAATGTTCGAAAACAATGGCTGCCTTCACCATCTAGGTGCCTGCATTAATGTTGCCAATGTATACTTCCCAAGCTAACAACATCTTACCTGAGCAGTTATGTTCTTTTCTCCATAATTCTTTTTGATTCTTATATTTATTAGGTCTTTTTTTGGGGCCACCATGACATCTAGGGACCACCTACACAATAGGCAGCCTCCTTGCCATCCATCAATCACTTACACTCATCATTGATATTGCAGCCATACATTCTTCTATGAACCCTTCCAATTGAAAGTTTCAAGAACTTGCTGCTGAACACTTGACTAATCAGGAAGCAGCAATATTAATAGCTATAGACATTTCTAAAGCAAGATTTAATTGGAGTTCATGAGTAAGGATCTCAAACATCACCGAGCATATATCCACAGAAAGTATGCTTCATAATCACCAGTTTTCTTGTCAACTTCAATTTCTACATCTCATTCTTCTCAAGTGTTCAAGGGACTAGAACAATATTTAAGCAATCTAAAGGAAGGCAAACTATCATCTATAAGAGAAATACGCTAGACATTCTACCTAATTTCTTGCAGATTAATTTAAGCTCAATTACTACTACCCAAACTGAAAAGGTGAGATGGTCCAACTATCATCGAAAAACTATGTGGTCACTTAACGAAAATGCTATATGGAGACAACCTACTATACAGAGAATGGACAAATAAATTCACACTAATCAAAGAATCCACCACAGCAACTTGAACCTATTCACTTTAGGTTTGAAGACTCGGTCTCTATTTCTTTCTAGATGAACACTATGAGTTCCAAAATCATTAGCTCCACTAATTTTCAGTAGTTTAAAATCTAGATTCATACCAGAAAATGTCAGGTATAGGGAATACCAAAATCAATAGATATAGATGAAATTAATCGACATAGATAAATGATGCATGCATTTAATGTATATTTTATTGCTTAAGACTTTTGGATATGTCATTTGTTAGAAGTTTGTTTTAAAAACTAAAATTTTAACAAATGTACAGAGTGTGCATATTGGTTTATTGTTCACTGGCACTGTATGTCTAAGCATAAAAATTCTTCTAATATGGCAGCACATATGCGAAAATTTATTTCATCCAATTTATTGGAAATCTAACATTGCAATAATCCCAAATTTCTGACAACATCTAAAATCTAATTCTAAGTTAGAAAAGGTGTTTCCAATATTTAAAGAAATAAAGAAATGACAAAAAATTAGCATAAGAGCATGGTTCGCAGAACCGTCATGAACCGGGTAGTTCCGAGCATTCCAAGCTGGGACAATTTGGTCTTTCAAATCGAAATACCGGACGAGAGAGGGAAAGAGAGGAAGAGAGAGACAGGAGGGAAAGAAAGATGAGACAATGCTGTCGGAGGGCCGCAGAGGCCTCCGCGGCTTCGTATCATCTGATAGGACGTTTAATTGAAAGAGATATAGAAAGAGGAAGAGCGAGGTACCGGAGGAAGATGCAGCCAACAAAAAGCCATCGGAAGGCGTCGAATAGCTGCCATGGCCACCAGGTGGTAGAAAAAGCACAGGTGGAGCCACGGCTGTGGAGCAGGGGCATCTGCCCATGTTCATCACTGTTTTTAATGACAATGAATAATGAAGCCCGCAAGGGATTTGCTGGCTTCACTTAAGTGAAAGTGAAGCCAACAAACCTAATGCCGGCTTTATTATGATCAGTCTTCATAAATAGGGATAATTATCCCTATTTCACATCCGTGGAACCATAGGCCATGATTTCGCCGTCCGACGGCCAGTTGGAGGCCCTTCGGTAACCTCTTCGCTGGCTTTCCTATCTTCTTTCTTTCCTCTACACCTCTCTCTATCTCTCTCTCTCTTGGATGCAATTTGGTGGAGGGAGTGGAGGCCTGACGGCCCTCTGAGCATGCCCGCACCTTGCTTGTGGTCACCGCTAGTGTCTCCTCCAGCTACCCCTCCCTCCCTCCCTCTTTCTCTTTTCCTCCTCTCTGGTTTCTTTCTTCACTTCTATGTCAGTTCACACTGATCTGATCCAGTACGGATCCGTACCAACTCGTACTACGGGCCGACCGACATTGGTCCCGGTACCGGTTTTATAAGAGTCTTATATCTAACATATTTGAGCCAACAAGTTTGTTTCAGCTGAAACTATTACACCAAAGTGTTGAATTAGTTCTAGCTAAACCAAAACATATTAGCTTCAGTTTTTAGACTATCAATGAAGCAATCTGTCTATGTTTTTCATAAACTTAGCACTGCACCTATGTGTCTTTTATGAATATCAAGATTGATTTCATAATATAAAGGATCATGTGATATTATATTACAAACAATCCAGCTAGACAAACAAGACATAAATCAGATATGCTTCTGAATGATAAATTTTAAGTTGACAGTACCTTTTTCAAATTGATGCAAGTAGAGTACATTTGGAAAAAAAAAATTGATGCATAAAGCAGCTCTTATGTTGCTAGGAAATTGTTCTTCCATAAATACAATAACAAAATTTCTGTTCAAAACATTAGCCACTCAAGACTACTATAGTACCACAGAAGCAGTCACCTTCAAAGATTACCTAGGACAACTAGGCGAGTTCTTTGCTCAAAAATTAATGATTATTCAGTGACTGAGAAATAAATTTAGCCATAGAACATCCAAGCCACAACAAGGAGACAGCAATAATAAAAGGATCCACAAGCCAGTTTAAAGAAAATCATGAACCCGGACACACTAGATGCAAGAAGCTATGCAATATATTCCACAAACCATAGCGGTGATATTAGATGGAAAGGAAGTAGAATACTCACGCTTCAGATATGCATCAAACAAGTTCCCAGTAACTCCTTCTATGGTATCATCGATAGGCAATATATGCACGCGCTTCCCATACTTTACATCCTGGCACTGATGAACCGAACCACATCTCCAAGCCTAACTCTGAGATTAGACCGAACAACCTTATTCATCCTAATCTTGGCCTCCTCACATGCGTCATCAGCAAGAACAATGCAAATAGTGTCCCTCCGTTTCTTCCCCTGCAATTACCAACCAAGAAAACAGATGATATACTCAACATAGAGAACAAGTTAACAATCCAACTCCAATCCAATCTGCAAATAAAACCATAAAATTGAACTTATAGACAGAGATCGGACAAACGAATAACAAGTATTCGTCTAGCCACATCGAATCCAGATTCTGTAAATCCCCCAAGAAAACATCGCAAAACCATATTTTTCACAAAACTTCTAAATTCATGCCCAGTTATATTGAAAAACCGTGAAAGCTGACACCCAACAAAGAAAATATGAGAAAAACCTAATAGAACCCTAACTTTCCTAATCCCCCGCAGATTTAATTCTCAATCCCATCAAGAAGTAAAAACAACAATTACAAGAGAACGATCGCGACCTTCAAGAGGATGGTATCTCCACGGAACAGCTGCAACTTCTCCATCGTCTCCGGATTCATCGACACCACCGAGTTGTCATCGTTGACCGCCTCGTCGACGATCAACCGGTTCGGCGCCTTCTTCCGCTCGAGAATCGCCGTGCTAAAATCCTTCTTCGCCTCCTTCCTGCATCAATTTTCACCCAAGAAAATCCAAAAAAGAAAGAATTTCCATCAAAGCCCCAGAATTCAGATCCAAGAAACCACAAAAAACCATTGGAAGGAGGGAAATTTACGGATCGGAAGAGGAGGCGGCCTCGCCCTTGCTTGCCATTGGAACTCGCTTTGAGAACAGGAATCCAAATACAAATCGCCGAACGACTGGAAGAGAACAGAAAACCTTAGCGAGCGAGCCAAGACGCGAGAGAGGACGGTATATTTATAGCTCCCAGAGTGTTGCGACTCCAAGCCGAGCCCCGACTATGACTGGGATCCGTATCCATTAAGGAAGGGTTTTTTTAAAAAAGAAATAAAATTCGCATAAAGTCTATCGTGGGATAAAGAAATCCACCGTCCGTCCTTTCCACGTCAATCCGCATCGGAAGTTTTATTTGCGGACGACTCCTTTTTGGTGAGGTTCGGTGGGGCTTCGTTGCGGGGATGTGAAGAATCACGGCCATTGGATGCGTCTGATAGGATCCAAAAGTGTTCAAATTTAGGCGGGTCCACCGAACTCTCATTAACACCTTATGGATGGCCATCAGCATCAGCAGATCACCATCGTTAGTTCTACAGGCTCGGATGAGGTCCCACAGGGAGCTGCTTCCAAGGGGAAAATAAACCCTAATATTAACTAAAAGCATTACTCACTATTGGATTTGGGACAACTATTTCATGCACGAACGTAAGCCCATTGCATATGCTTCACATGGAGTTCTTAATTTCTTATACCTCTTCAACATAAAGGGCATACTACAATAATATAGAAAATGACAAATAATAATCATGCTAGCTTGATGCCCATACATTGGAAAAGTAGGTTGATTCATAAATAACTAGTGGACTAGGACGTGTGATGCAGTTGCATGTGCTTGAAGCTATTGAACTATTGGGTCATCTTGTATTTGATAGCTTTCTAGTCCGGTATAACTATAAAATTTGACTACTTGCACTGACAAGTTAGATTGAACATGTACTAATGCTATTAACAGGAGGACGTACAGATATCAATTATATGAATTCTAAAAAAAAAATTGATCCAATTGGAGCATAGCAACCATCAATACTATCATGCACATGCATTAAATTATATGTTGTGCTCGTTGATGCAACATCAGCATACTGATATATTATATATTATATGGAAATAGGTCATTCTTTGCCGGAAAGAAGATACCTATTCCTCTCAAATAAAAATTAATAATAAAAAAACTAAATAAAGATTTATGCTAGTAATCATGATCTATATAATTAAAATGTATAAAATTCAAATATTGCATATCTTCAAAGTCTTGTGCCCATGTGCCATGTAGACAAAAAATGAAGAAGAAGATAGTAGTTATTATGCCAGCATGCTAAAATAGATATTAGAATATTTAAATCGTAAATCCACCATATTGATTTTGATCTCCATGCAATATAAGTTATGCAAATTTAAATCAATAAATTACAATGCTTAGTCACTTAGATCATAGCAAAATATGATCTCATTTAACCATTCATTTTTGCACCCACTCGATACATAAATTAAAAATTATCAAATATATGATTTCTGATTTTTCAGTATTTTTAGTAGTATAAATCATGATTTGTGATGTATATTTTAATTTTGATATCCTAATATTGGTTTTAGACCCATCATGGGAAGAGAGCAAAGCCTATCTTATTATATACTAATTTTAAATCTTTTAAGTCATATGATCATAGAACATGTTGTTGCAAAATTATCTATTAATTAGTGTAAAATCTGAAATAATAATAAGCAATCATATATAGAAATAAATAAAATATTAATTTTTGTGATTTGGCCTTTGGTTTACAACCATGGATGAAGATGAAAAAGATTTCATCATATTGGGAGATGAAGTACAAAAAGAATAAGCAATAATCTCTATTGTGTACAACAGCTCAAATAACAAAAGATGTGATTACAATATATAGCCATCAAATTTTAAAATAATAAAAAATGACCAAAATGATTAAAACGGGTCAACTAAAGTCCAAAATTGGATTGGACCTATGCTGCAAGGGCTGTGCTCCCGCACCCAATAGAAGGTCAATGGTAGGCTCCAAACTTGAGCTTAACAGCTCAAGCCCTCCACTACCACGATAAATCTCATGAAAAATCTACTTAGGTCGCCTCCTCAAAATAATCGAATCAAATGATAAGTTAAATCACTTCAAAATTCCAGCTACACAACAAATGTGAAGCCTTGATGTCTCCTATACAAATAACAATGCCCCACTATCTTCGCTTTTATAACTACTCTTTTTTCCATAAATATACATATATCACTCAAAAAGAGCAAAATAAGAGAAGTGGATCTTCCATGTTGCAGGAGTGACTCGTCGACTGAGACCAATCCTCCATTGAGATGCACCCAAGATGATGTGGTGAGGTCATACCAGTTATGAACCCAGAGACCACCAAGTCGACCAGCCGCATGAGTGAAGCCTATGCTGACATCCACGACTAACAATCTTGATTCAGAGAAGGTGAGAAATATTTTCCCATGATAAAGAGTAAAAACGTGACCTAGCAGCTTACAAAGCTTGGCCTAACAAACTCACAAATTCCGACTAGCAGTCTACAAACTCAACCTCTAAATAAAAGAGATATGAAGGAGACCCTCGTGTAAGCAAACAAGCAAGTAAACAAGAATACTCAAGAGTTCTTGCTCTGCTCTCCCAACTCTTATGATCTTTTCTCTCTACTGTTCTCAAAACTCTGACTAACTTAAGCATCGAAGGATCTCCAGTCTGATTACCCCTAGTGATTGTGAATTTTCTTTGTAGGTATCCTCCAGCATTGCAGATCTCGACCGGCATCTAGCTCCAGCCACATCAGCACCTCTTTAGAATTTTGCGGTAATAGGTTGATGTTAAAAGAAGACCATAAGCCCCTTTAAGAGAAAGAAAATATAGTACAGACAAGAGTACAAAACTCCTCCATCTTCCATCGACAATCCATCCATCACAGCCATAGCAGTACTGCTTGTGGATCCATTGCAGTACAATCTCTAGCCATAATAGATCCACCGCCATTCAACGCCCTGACTCATAAATCCAGATGCTGACTGATCAGGTCCAGAAGAAATATATTTCTGATGTGTGGCCAATGATCAATTTCGTTGGCTAGATTCGAATCATTGTCAACTAGAGAGTTTTTCTCATAATTTCACCATAACCAATTTTTTTCATAAATAATCATTCATGTTTCCATAATAGTATCAACTCAAATTTTTGCATCTTTCAAAAGAGCAACAAAATAAATTTTATTCAAAAATTCATGTAAAAGTAAACATGTATAATCTCCTTTCCAAAAATCATACAATATTAAACAAGAAAATCATCTCCTTTCAAATTTTATAATCATGCAAGGTGACACCATACTTGATCCAATATTTTAAATTATTTTCATACATAATATATATTTTGAAACTTTAATAATTTTAATATTTTATATATATAATCTAATTTTAAACATAAAAATATATATATAAATAAACTCAGAGATAAGAAGAAACTTACCGATAACCGAATCCAAAAAGGCACGATACTCGATCTTCAGATTTGGTGCCCTTTGGATGATAAAGGCTCTAATCAAATAAATTATCAAGGCTATTAAACTTAATTAAGAAAATTAGATAAAAAGAGAAAGAGAATCTCAATCTAATCCCAATCTAGATCAGGATTGGATCAATCTACAAGTCAGATTTATGTGGTTTGGTTTGGCCTAAACTCAATCGGATTGGGTCTGTTTAACAAGTTAGGTTCACCAAAAGATTAAATCCATCTCTATCTTTCTCTCTCTATCTCTTCTTTTCTCTATTTCTCTCTCTCTTTCTCCTCCAACCAAACCCAAGGTTCTTGGAGGCTTTCAAATGGACAACAGGATGGTGGAGGGGTCTGCGGTGATACGGCCAAAGCGGCCAGTGGGCTAGCACGACGACATCAAGGGCGACGGTCCAACCAGCAGCGATAAGATAACCGAGAGTTAAGGAAGAAAGGGCATTGCCTCAAAGTCATGGTGATGATACCTAGGGTCGAAATGAAGAGAAGGAAGGGAGGCTCACTGGAGATGGTGGCGGCAGCGATGACAGCAACCGACAGAATGAATTTCAACAGTACCCTAATCGAAGAATCTCGAAACTGTAGGTGATGGGTTTAGGAAGGAAAATAGGGTTTAGAGAGATGACAAAGCTTTGGTAAGGCAGCACGACGGTTGCCAAAGATAAGGAAGAAGGAGGAGGGAGGTGATGGAGGATTTGATTATGAAAATTGATCGAGGGTGGAGGGTTTATATAAAAAAGGGATGGGAAGGGATAGGATCGATTCTCTTTGAATAAAGCCGAATCTCACCGGCATGACCAATCCAAATTCTTCCCTTACCGACATACGATCCTATAAGGCTACCCTCACGGCCTTATCCTCTCCTAGGGTTGTGGATTGAGCAAGGAACGAGATTCCCCTATTTCATTCAAACCCTTCTTCATCCTCTTTTTTTTTTGGAAAGTTTTGGTGAAATCAGTAGGGCTTGCCGATTTTACGATGAACCAGATCCAAAGAGGCCATTTCTCACATTCTCCCCTCTTTAAAAAATTTCATCCTCGAAATTCAAAAAACTAGATCTTTCGAAGTTAAAGGTACTCAATCCAAAACTTACTTATGCCAATTTATTATGACATGGTATTTCTATTAAACTAAATACATGAACATATTACTAAAATGCTCACAAGCAATCTGACCCCTCAAGTCAAATCATAATGTTCAAGCATGCTTAACTATGGAGTTCTAATGGATCAGCAAAGTTCTAAGAAACTCAATTTATATCTATAAAATAAATCAGATATTATAAATAATTCATTGAATTTTTAGTATCAATAATTATCTTCTAGATATTGGATCCAAGTCCTAGCTCTATCCCACTCTCACTAAGTTAAATTCTCATGATCTTTAACCTAAGCTCTGATACCACTCTATCATATCTCAAATCCAGCAATCAGATCGAGCACGTGATGGCCGCACACTCTTTAGAGCAAGATCCTAAGAGTATGCAAGGTTAGCCTTCATATTCAAAATATTATATCAAATCATACTCAGACAATGATAGTAAAAGTAAACCTCTAATTTTATTGATTCAAATAGAATATAATTCATCAATACCTCATGATAATCAAGATTAATATTTATTTAAAAATAAATTAAGCAAAATATTTTTTAAGATCTTATACTCCTTATTGATCAGTCTCCAACCTCATAGAATCTTCTGGATACCGAAAAAAAAAAAAGAGGGGTGAGCTTTACGGGCTTAGTAAATTATCAATATCTCTGAGGGATCAAGCATAATTACTTTCAAAATACAACCATTTAACAATAATATGTAGTAACATAATTTCTTTCAAAATATACCATGCACATCTAAAAAAGTCCAAAAATCTTCTCTCAGTTTTGGTGACTACAACTACAATTAATCCCGTGACAAAGTTCGAAAGAGACCAGCCCTTGAATAACAAATACGTAATGCATTAATGTGTGCCAGTGATTAGCCCCACTGGCTATGTCCGAAAGGAACTAATTTAGTTCACATGATCATGATTAGCCTCGTGACAAGATAAAGAGACTAGTTCTGAAACACATATATGCGACTCATCAGCATGTGTCAGCGATCAGTCTCGACTGGTTAGGTCTGAAAGAACTAGCTCTGAGCAATCAGTTCCGACTGGCTTGGTTGGAAGCAATATATTCTGACATGTGGCCTGTTGGAATTTGATGCCTCAAGATTTGGCTCATAAGGAGCCCACAGCGAGGTCCAAGACGATGAACGGAGTCCAAGAGCCTAAGAACAGCACAAATAGAAGAGATACGCGTGAGAGAAACTCAGGAGCAGATGGCACGGCTCACGGGGCGGTGGAGGCCAGCGGCGGCCGATGGAGGCTGATGGTGGTGCGGCCCGAGCCCAGGAAGGCACGCTCGGGCCAGCATCGGCAAGGCCCAATGGGTGCGCGTGAGGCACAGCCCGTATCTTCATGCGGTCCATCACGGACCGTCGATCCATGGAAGGAGGCGTGGACCGCAAGCTGATTTTCCTTACATTTCTCATGGTCCACCATGGACCAAAGGTGGTTTTTCCATATTTTCTGAGGTGTGGCACGCGATCTGACGGCTACGGGAGATGCCGGGCTTGATCCAATGGTTTGGTGAGCCTTTAGGATGTTGATTGAGTCCTGATGGAATTGTATTTCTGACCTGAGCTCTATTTTTGGACTTTAAATAGCCCTGTGGCAATAGAGAATAGGACCGTGATGTGCGCAGTCGGCAGTGAACCCAAACGAGCAGCAGCCCTGAGCAGAGTCCGACAGCAGACAGTAGATCCTGGAGAAGCATCGATAGAGAGTAGAAGCAGGAGCTTCAGACAGACTGTCAGGCAGTAGATAGCGATCACTTCAAGGGTTCAGAAGGTCTTCCTAAAGAGAAAATTTTGTAAGGGAGAGCTTTTGTTGAAAGAGAGATTGGGTGTACGAGGG
>KE504979.1:276321-294374 GCA_000441515.1 Elaeis oleifera | reverse complement strand
ACTAAAAAAACAAAAGCACAAGAAAAGGGTGACCATCTCTCTCTCTCTCTCTCTCTCTCTCTGAGTGACGGAGAAGTTAGCTTCACTCCATTGCCACTCGGATCGAGGTAAGAGGTTCTGTTTTGGCCTAATGGCTTTCTCTTCTTTCCTCGTTTGTTTCCTCTGCGGTGGATGTTGGCAGCTTTGCAAAAGAGGGAGTCTTTTTTTCTTTTTTTTTCTTTTACTTTTTTCCCGCAGCTCATGTGCAGCTAAATCTTGTCTCATAGGTAGCTTAGGCTTCCATTTCCTTTATTTGTTCTTAAATGGGTTTCAAAGAATTTGGGTTTCTGAGGAGTATGGAGGGCTATCAGTTACTTCTTCCATTGGAGATCTCCTTCTATTGGTGGTTGTTGAAGTGCTGGTGGTTGTGCGAAAGTAGGGGTGGGTGTTTTATATTAATATTTGGCTTTTTTATTTCTGTTAGGGTTTAGGGTTTAGTAGTGGTAGGTGTCTTCAGATAGTGTTGTTTGAACTCCTCGGAGTGTTAGTTAAATAAAAAAGGAGTTTTCATCTGTTTACGGTGAATAATGTCGCTTAGGAGTTGGGTTTGTGGGGGAAATTAAATGGAGTAATGGTTTGGGTGATTTAGGGTTTTAGGATTAGTGTAGAAAAGAAGGGTTTTAGGATTGAAGACAGTGTTTGGTGTTCTTATTGACACTTATCCTTTTTTTCCCCTTTGAGCGAAACGCATGCATCTTGTTTGTATTGTTTTGTAGTCTGTTACCACTTTCAAATTTGTGTGGGAATATATGCTCTTGAAAACTAAACGAAGTCCTTTTGATGATCTGAAACAGGATGTTGCACGGAAATGTTAGGGAGATTTGTCTGATGTGGGAATTCTTTCTTTCTTTCTATGTCCGATATTTTTAATAGGTTAGTTTTATTTAAATGAGCTGGTCACTTGTACGATTATATGCTCAAGCTTATTTAGTAAATTGATTGGTTGTTTTCATTATGGTTACATTTTTAGTTGTTTCATTAGTGGTGGAATGATGTTTCTTAAAGATCAAACATGTAATTATTAAAACGGTTTGTACATTCTTAAGAATGATATATGTTTTGGCATTAATATAGAACAAAAGTCTATGTAACTTTAAATTGGCTTGGTCAATAGTTCTTTAATTCTTTTGTAATATCTATCTATCTAAATAATGCAGGTTAGCTAATTCTCCAATTGAAGCTGAGGTATGTCAGTGGATGCTACAAGGGTGTTGAATAGTAGTCTGATGTTGAATTCATGCAATCATGTGCAGAAGAACAGCCTCCAATTTGGAAGATATGCTGTTTCTATCAGCCGTATAGCAATAGATTATGAGATTTGAGATTTTAGCCTTTAAAGGTGGTTAAGAAAATGGAGGAGATACAGTCATATTCAGATAACTACAGATCATCCTCATCTTCAGCAAGTAGTCCAACAGGCCGAGCAACACAAGGTGCCTTCTTCTACCTGCGGAAACCGGGTACCTTAAGACAACCTATCTCTTTTGAAGACTCGCCCGAGTGGGATGACACAGAGATTGATGCACAGATACAGGAAGTGGGTGAATCAATCCACATTGCGACCACTACGGCATCCCCATCCTTGTCCAAGATCAACAGCGGGTCCTTACCTTCTCCATCATTGCCTGAGGTTTCTTCATCGGTCACTGCAAGGAAGATAGCTGGGGCATCAGTTGTGTGGAAGGACCTGACTGTAACAGTGAAAGACAAGAGAAGGTATTCTGATAAGGTTATAAAGAGTTCAAATGGGTATGCATTGCCGGGCACACTTACAGTTATCATGGGCCCTGCACGATCTGGAAAATCTACACTACTGAGGGCAATTGCAGGTTTGCATCAAAACTGACACTGAAGGTATTCTCGTAGCTTTCACGGGTAATTTGGGTTTCTCAGATAATGGGGGAGGAGAGGGGGGAGGATTTTGTCCCAACTGAGGTAAATATTTTTGAAATTCAAGATTAAACCTCATGATAGATTCCATAATTCAAACAGAATAGAATAAAAACGTGTTAGTTAAGGGGCATATGCAAAAGCAGTTTGTGAATATATTACAGAATATCCGGAAAATTATAAGAAAAAGAAGTAGTAGTTTGTGATCATCAAAAGAAATTGGAAAAAAAAGCAGGTGAAGTGAAGTTATTTTTAAATTTGTCATTGAAAGAACAAGACTTTCAAGGAGTTGGCATTAAGCTGCTGTTTGAATTGTCTATTGCATATTTTATGACAACTGACAAAAGTATATTTGTTTGTAATGTGCTTTTCTAGGTCGATTGCATGATCCAGCCAGAATGTACGGCGAAGTTTTCGTGAATGGGGTGAAATCCCAGATGCCATATGGTTCCTATGTAAGTGCTCTGCTATTTCATTTACATTCGTTGTCTGCAGTCTCAAACTACTTTCTAGTTATGAATGTTTTAAATCGTTTCAGCTTGGCATGTTCATATTCTTCCAATATCTGAAACTTTTATCAGAAAGATTATGTATTAACCCTATAACTTGGTGAAATGAGATGTGACCAATTTCAGAACAACCTCTTCAACAATAAAGAATGCACAATATTTTTAGGGGCATATGAGCTGGTTGGCATGATTGCTGTTCCTGATGATGGTAAACCAAAAATGTTTATGTTGGTTGGCGTTTATTAATAGAAAAAGTCTTTGTTGTATTTTATTGTGCAAGATATGTCCTTTTGTGTATAGCATTTTTTTAAAATATGTGGCAAGAAAAAAAATTATTAAGTTGCCCTCAGGAAAATACATCCTGACAAGTCCTTCTTAACAGAATTTTGGAGGCATGTTGCGGAATTGTTCATAAATAAAAGGAAACACATTTCTAACTGCTAGCCCAACAAGATAACCTGCACATTGATTAGAATATTGTGAAAGGCTTATTGCCTTTACAATTGCCACTCCATCATGATGGTAACCGTTAGTGGAACCTTTTCCAGATAAGAGTTTAACCAAGTTATTGAAAGGAATTTAAGGGGATGAGTAGGAGTCCCCAATGAGAGGGGGAACTCAGTGACCCTTAGAAATACTAAGCACCATTTTCCATTCATGGTACATCCTCTTCCAGATCAGATCAATTAGAAGGAGTATCACCTCTAGATGGCTTAATCTTTGTTGATCCAGCATGCAAGAGCATTTGCGCAATTGTGCTTTACCAAAGCCATAGCCTCCATGATGAGATGAACCATGGCTCATGACTAAGCTTGGGATTTGGAGGTTGCTTAGACTCATCCAAAGAACAACTGCTGAAGTCAAAAGCATATTCTCCATCATGGGCAGCATGGCTTGTGCATGAGGATACCGGCTGGAGGCTTTTTAATTCAGATCTAGATGACTTGCCATCAACCCATTATAAATGGAAACTAGGAGATGTCTTTGTGGTCAAAGTGGGATGGCTTGTTACTGCCTTGTTTGACACATCAACCTAAGTAGTAGGATTCTTCCCTGAAGGCTCAAGAGCATTCAAAGTTTTATATTTCTTATTTCTGTTAAGTATCCGCTGTAACCTCACAATTGTCTGTCTTCTAATTAAAATCACTATAATGGAGGCATTTGAACCTGATATAAATATAATAGTGTGTCAATTTTTATACTCAATGCATAAAACATAGGTTAATTAAATAATCATCAAGTTTTTCATGTTAAGCATTTCATACCTCGAGATTTCTGATCTCTGTGTAGATTGAATTGCCCTCCTAAAGCCATTGTTCTGGTTGATCACAATGCATACAGTTTCAGCTTTCATGTATCAGCTATTGCTTTATCGCACTGGCAGCGATTGGCAGTGATGCCAGTTCACTTAATAGAAGAAACAGTATGTTTCAGGCTGTGTTCTTATCTTCTGTCATAAGGGTCATGGCTATTCCCTACTGAACATTGTACGAGATATGCCTTATCTTCTGAGCAACTTATCTTTATTTCCTGGTTAATGAAGGTTGTCCCTTCTATGCTTAAATAAAAAAAATTGTGGTGATGTCTGTCTTGACTATGGTTTCCTCTTCTTGGATATGTGGGGTTATTTTGCCATTAGCCTTTCTATTTCCTTGGACCAATCCTTTTCTAATGTCTCATTTCCAATTGCTCTTAACCAAATTGTCAAAAGGAGGCTATCCGAGGAGCTTGTTTTGATATTATAGAAATGTCTGACTAACATTGAATTGTGAAGTTAAGACTTCAGTTGGGTAGCCAAAATTTTGGAGTTCTAAAATTCTATTTGTTATGAGGCTTGTATCTTTTTTTTTTTCCCCTTTCTCAATTGCGTTTATGTAGGCATAGAGGATAGGATACTCCTTCTTACAACCTTCCTTCCACACTTTCTTGGATCCATCTATTTGGCCCTATCTACAAAATTGTTAGTGCCTCCTGAAAATTCCACGAGATGTTGAAAATTTAGATAGGACTCATGTTCTGGATATTGAGGAGTAAAGAGATTATTGAAATTGAAGCTAAGGGCTTAGGACTTCTAGTTGCAAATCTTGAGACAGTGCATTAATTGCTAATTTTTTCTTGTTTTTTTTTTTGTTTTGGAATGCGACTTGGCCCTTAAGCTTGGATTGTCATTGAGGCATTATTTGCAATACGTGATGAATTAGTTGGCGCTGCAGACTTTTGGTACAAACCAAGGTTCGCCGTACCGGTACCGGACCCCGTACCGATGAAATTCTGTTTAATGTCGGTACACGGTTCGGTATGGTACGGTAATGTCGGTACACTTCGGTATGGCGTACCGATACGAGACCGGTACGGTACGATACGGGCGGTACGGGGCGATGCGGGACGGTACGGCATTCCATGGTACAAACGTTGTGACAGTGTATCCTTGTGATACTATGAAACCTGGGAAGCATGCACTTGTTCAATTGTGATATCATATCCCTAATGGGGGAATCCTGCTTGCAGAACTACCATAGACTTAAGTCCACATTGTAATATTGATGTGAAAAAAAATGAACAAGAAAATAATAATAACATGGACTGGATTATTGTTGAATGGTCATCTTGGCGATGTATAAAATTGTCACCACTGCAAAGTTTGATGCAAATGTCATGAAAATGGTATTGTACTGTTGTGATATTGTAAGACCTGGAAGTGTGTTCAATTATGATACCTAATGTTTACAATGGATGGTAGAATTTTGCTTGCAGCATTATTCTGGACGTAGGTCCCTATTTAATTTTAGTGTAAGAGGAAAATAAATAAAGAAAGAAAAGAACAGGAACAAGACAAATATGCAAGATAAAGAAATATCAGTTAGATCATGAAAGTGGAAAATAGTCCAATATTAGGGCAATAAGCCCTGAAAGCAACCCTACTCACTTTTCCTGTGTCACATTTGGTGTTAGATTTGATTTTCATGGGCTTAAAAGAATGAATCTCTTTGCTCATGTGAAATATGTCCTCTGATTGCAGGAGGTGCCTTACCTCATTATCAGATATTGATTAGTGGGATATATGTTTAATATACATAATATTGGAGTCTTTTGCAAGTTTTAGAGTCAATCCTTCATGTGGATTATGGTCATTGGTTGATTTTGTATCTTTTGGAGTCTAAAGAAGCTGATTATGAAGCTTGATGGCAAATAGATAGGGAATCTGTCAGCTTAAAATTTGTTATGCATGATACATAAGGAGTCAGTAACCCATAATTTTGTGGCTTTCTTTTCTTCAGAGACTTGCACAATTGTTCATTATGACTTGCTGGATCAAGTGGTTGTGAGCTCAAGGTTTTTGGCAGGAAAGATAGAACTGAAATATCTTACTGTGTGGTGTTTTCTGAGTGATTTGGACAGATGAATGGCAAGTCTTTAACATTGAGGGAGTTTCATGCTCAAGATGTACAACACAGTGATTTGTCTTGAAGCTTTTACAGATGGACCTTCATAAAACAATTGAGTTTTCTTTTCCTTTTAATAATTTGTATTTCTGTCATTTCGTATCTAGATAGGTCTTCGGGATGGTTGGAAGCTATTGCTTTTCTTAGCCTTTTTATTTAGAGGTTATGTTACCTTTAATCTGCTTAGAAATGGTTCAGGTTTGATTTCTCCAATTTCTGGCCTTCTTGTAGTTCTTTTTTTCATAGTATATCCAATACTCCTCTCAGAAAGTGAAATGTTCTCTATTGCCTCATATATCATATGAACCCTTTTTGCTCCAACATTTTACATGTAATTATCAAGCTTGGAAACTTTTACAAGTAATCACCAGGTCTTGATTCTACACTTAGCTTTGAAGTAGATGCTTGTTGCAACTTCTGTTAGTACCATGATTTTCTTGTAGTTGCTTTATGGTCCTAATATGTTCTCCATGCATTTTGGCAAGTTGTTGATCAAGTAGTTCATATCATATCTGTTTAGTTTTGTTATTCAGTCAATCAATGTTGTATAGGACAGTGTTGCCATTTTTATGGTGCATAGATTCTACTAGTTGCAGTACTCAATCAGACATTTGCAGGGATATGTTGACAGGGAAGATGTATTGATTGAATCACTTACTGTTCGAGAAATGCTATACTACTCAGCACTTCTACAGCTTCCTGGTTTCTTCTCTCAAAAGAAGAGTGTAGTGGAGGAAGCAATTGCTGCTATGTCTTTAGGGGACTATGCTGACAAACTCATTGGGGGGCACTGTTATATGAAGAGGCTTCCTAGTGGAGAGAGAAGGCGTGTCAGCATTGCAAGAGAGCTTGTAGTGAGACCACATGTTTTATTTATAGATGAACCTCTTTACCATCTTGACAGGTTTTGTTTCTCCTCTAATGCTAATCAATTGCTTTAGCACAGATCCTTCTTTAGTTGTGGCAACGCTATATCTATTGGTTAGATCTTCACTGGTTTTGCTGGTTAACTTTATTGTCAGTGTATCTGCACTTCTATTGATGGTTACATTGAAGAAACTTGCAAGCACAGGATGCACTCTCATATTTACTATGTATCAGAGCAGCACAGAAGTTTTTGGCCTCTTTGACAGAATTTGTTTGCTTTCAAATGGGAATACGCTGTTTTTTGGAGAAACTCTGGCTTGTTTGCAGGTAATTTTTATCTGATTTGATGCATTTACCTGATTAAATTTTGAGGAGCTGCATGAACAACTTCAGTCTCTTGTTCTAATCGACATTTCTTACTGATATTTTTTGCCATGCTATATTTTTGGTAGTCTGATATAGGAATTCCTTTAATTGCCTCATTCCTCACATCGCAATACTATTTATGAATACATCATTTCCATTTGATTCCCGAAGAATTTTTCTAACTACTTAATATAATTTTCCATCTGCTCCACATTCTATTGAGTAGAGTATAAGTTCCAATCTATGAAACATCGGTACGCACGCAGGATATGGTCACAACCCAGTAGAAGTACTTTGATTCGATAAATCTTGAAAAAGGAGGATAATCAGGATATGATATGGCAAGGAAATGACAGAGTCCATACTTTATATATATAGGATTTTTATAAGGAATACAAAGCATAGTGGTTATCAACATAACATAGCCCATAATCTGCACAATAGTATTAACATCCACTAACAACATTTGGTTATCATTCAAATCAATAGACCATAATCCCTATTCCGTACAATAATGCAACACCACAAACTCCAAAATTAACCATTCATCATTAAAAGGTCCATGTTTATCGATTTTTTTTTTAAAGGGAAAAACAAAGCACTAGCCTTTATCCCTAGAGATATCAGGGAAGTACCTCAAATATATTTGCAAATTATCCAAAGTTTTTCTAATTTTTAAAAATAGGATACTTAAAATAAGTATCTGACACATATCCTAGAGGTATCCAAGGAGTATCAGTATTCAGCATGTGCCTGACACTGACAGGGCATATTTGAAATATCTGTACTTCATAAGTTCCAACTTCCCTCCAATAATGTATCCATAAAAGATCTAACACCTTCACCTTTTAAATCCACCATCTTATCAGTGGGAAACGTTGGTTTCATTTCTTCTTACACTTAGCTTTGATGACTACAACTGCAAGCAATTGTTATGTGGTCAACCTTTCCCATTTTTGCATGCTTATCTGCCCTTCTTCATAGTAAAAATAATTACTGTACAATTAGAATGCATATCTAAACAGCCTTAGCTGAGCCGATTAGCATCCTCTTCACTTGGAAGAGGCCCAAGGTTTGAACCATGGCACTGTGGTGGCATCCCATCTCAAATGTATTTCTTAAGAACCAATTAGAATGTTATAGTCTAAATGCTGTGTGCATATTACAATTGATCTCTGATTTGCAACTCATGCATAAAATTTGTCATTCCATGAACCTCTAGGTGTGTGACATAAGACCATCTCAGCTCATGCCTATAATTGATATAAATTTCATGAGAAGTTCTCACCATATTTTAGAATTTGACTTCTATTATTTCATAGCTATGTAACTTGAATGCTAATTGGGCCAGCATGAGATGTTCAAGACTCATACTTTCTGATTGCAATTGTGGAGAGCTCTTATTTGGCCCTTCAAAGGTTAACATTTCTCATTTTGCAGCACTTCTCCAATGCTGGTTTCCCCTGCCCAATCATGCAAAGCCCTTCAGATCACTTTTTACGTGCGATCAATACTGATTTTGATAGGATTATAGCAATGTGCAAAAATTTGCAGGTACTCACATTTGGTTCTATTTAGTGGGAATACATAGATTGTTTTTCTGTATTATCTTGGTAGATGCTTTTATGCACTGTGAAAGTTTATGGTAGATGTAACAGGATATGTAACACTTTAACAGGATGATCATGGGACTTTTCATCTGTGAGCATGGATACAGCTGTTGCAATTCGAACACTTGAAGCTACATATAAATCATCAGCTGATTCTGCTGCTGTTGAATCTATGATTGTCAAACTTACTGAAAAGGTGTACTCATTAGTCTTCTTGAGACTTAATGATTTTTTTAGTTTCCTTGCTTAACTTTCATAGAAAAGTTGGATCTCATCTTTATGGGTTTGGCTTCATGGCTTAAGGTATGATTCCCTGAAATTATTGCCTTGATTGCTAAAAATTAGATATGACCTGGAAACCTGGTGTTTAGCTTCATTTTTGTCAGGGATTTCACAATGCTTAAGCAAAAGATGAATGAATCAAGTTAACATGTCCAACTTACAGGAGAAAGCACAAGCTTGTATAATCGATGTGTATGAGTTTATTTATATCCATTCTTGCTGGATATGTAGATCTCTTTTATCAACAAAAGTTTTGTTGATGCTGTTCTCTTTTCCAGCCAGAAAGAGAGTCATGCTTACATAGTTAAAGCTATCATTTTCATTCATTGGATAATTGATGCAATTATAGCTTTCTGAATGTTTTACCCACAAATATTATAGTTCTATTTTGACCGTCCTTTGGTAACCTAGACCAATTTTATTAAGAACATGCACATGCGAGCGCAATATTTGCTATCAGGAAAAGGGAAATACTGTTAACTAGTTTCTAAGAGCTTCAACTTAGCCCCATAACTACTTTATCTACCTTTCAGGCAGATGAAATTCCCTAGTTACTTTACTCCCTTAGCAAATCTCCTAAAGCACGACAAATGATCATAAATAGTATTATTAATGATTTTTTACAAACTGATTTGCCACTTGATGTTCATTAACACGTGTAAAATGTCAACACATTGACAATGGTGAACCAATTACATTTAGATTTTCTAGTTCCTACTCATTACTATAACACTGAAGAACATTCATGGATAACATTTATTCGAAAAATGAACATTTTGTTGTAATTTAAGCACTTGGCATATTTGCTATATGCATAACGCATGTAATTCAGGACCTTCATAATTGTAGAATAAGGTTTGTTAACTTGTTTGTTGAAATCTCTGCAACATGACATGTGAAAGAAAACTTACATCTGCTATGACTACTTGCACAATTATTTTTGCCAAAAATGTTTTAGTTTTGTGAATAAATTATGCATAATTTGAATTCTGCAGGAAGGTCCTTATCTTAAGAGTAAAGGCAGAGCTGGTTTTGCAACAAGAACTGCAGTACTAACATGGAGGTCACTGTTGATTATGTCAAGGGAATGGAAGTACTTCTGGATTCGGCTTCTTCTATATATGCTTCTCATGCTTTCCATTGGTACCATATTTCCAACATCGGTCATTCTTTATCATCTGTAATGGTGAGCTTAACAAAGCATTTTTCAGTCTCTTGTGGAGCCATGCATAAAAATTTTGAATCATAAAATTCTGAAACACATGCTGATAGATTTGATGTTAGTGTTAAGCTTGATATATGCTATTGACCCATTCCTTGGTAGCTTAAACTTTTGGATTCAAATGGTTGGTTGGGATGATTTCAGACTAAGGTTTGTGGAGGTCATGTTTCATGACCCCAGGTCAGTTGTTTATATGATTAAGCTGGTTGTTGGTGTGTCATCCAGGACAGTTGGGGTGGGGTGATGGGTTGTGAAGGGATTCTTAGCTCAAGCTTTTGGTGTCGAGTGGTTGGTTGATAGTGAGATCCTTTTTGGTGATTCACATTATTAACTATCAAATTAACTTTTAAGAAACCTTTTCTCATCGTGAAGTTCTCATTTTCATCTCTGACCTTATTTATGTTGATTAGGATGACTCTTGTCTGCACCAATGGTAAGCCAACTTAATTGGATCAAATATTCATTATGGATGCAGACACAAGTCAATTCACATTATGATGTAGGAATGTTTCTTCTAGATCATGTTTCTATGGTCACATCTTAACTTTAGAAATGTTTGATATTTCTTCTGACTTTTAATTCCTGAACATGACATTTCCAAGTACATGCCTGACAGCCTTCTACTCTTTAATTGTCCTTGAAGACACACTAATCTTGTGCCTTTAGTATTTATTTATTTTTAGATTTGGCTCCTATGCATCTGCCTTTAAGATTGATGGATTAGTGGCAGCAAAGTGTAAAATCTTTGGTGGAAGTTGTTCCCCTTTCTGCATGTTAATGACACTGAGATACCACACAATGCTGGAAGTACAGACATGGCCTGTTTCTTACTCTACCTTATTTAATTGCAGGAAAGAGTTGCAGCAATTTTTGTCTTCGTGTCATTTATCTTATTGCTAAGTGTTGCTGGATTGCCTGCTCATATAAATGAAATCAAGGTAAACATGATATTTCTTGTGCCTTGCAATTTACCAGTAATAATATAGATAAACTAGCTTTAAGAACTCATACAATCATATGATTGTAATGATAATCATAGGATTTATCCAAAATGTTTGATGTCAAGTATATGTTCTCATGTTTGCTAATGATGATTCCTGTTATGGGCTATTTATGTTGTTGGTGCAAGGTCTCCCAGATCCTTTTCTACAACATATTCAAATGTCATCAAAAAGTTCTTTAGTCCTGTCTTCATTGCCATTGAAGATGCTTCTTTTCATTGTTCATGTCATATTTTATAACATGCTATGGAACCGCTTCTCCATTTCTAGTGTTATAGTATTGAAAGCTATGATTAAGATTTTCTATTGATTGTAGTTGCTTGAAGTTGTGAGATGCTTAACTTGCCTGTAAAGGGCATCTGAAGAGACATATTGAACGGCATACGATTGGGATTTGAGTGTTGTTAATGGTGAATTGAAGGATTAACTCTCTTTTATTTATTTGTTTTTGGGAATAAAGATCCACTTGGACTTGTATACATCAGCCACTGTCTACAACAGATGCTGAAACTATCTTAATGTAGATAATTGAAGCATGAACATAAGCCATTCTTTCATTCATTACATAAAATCAGATATGCATTTAAAGAAGAGGTATTGAGACTATGAGGTTGGTTGGATAGAATGCTGAATGTAAGGTATCCTGTTATCTGCCAATATTGTGGCAAATAAGGCAAAGTAAGATATTGCAATAACTCCTAGCACACTAAAACTTGAGTTTCAAATCCTGCAGTAGAATGGATACATTTAAGCCATATATGCTCAACGTTTGCATCTGCTTACATCAAGAACCAATAGAATATATGCCTCAAGTCAACACCAATTTATTTACAACTTAGGAACAATAGATTGTTGGTAGGTCAAAAACTACTGAATTGTGATCTGTATCACGGTCACAATCATCTAGCCTTTTTCCCAACCATTTGGCGTCAGCTTTATGAATCATCATTAGCCAAGTATTCCTGTCTAGGACCACTTCTGATGATTTATCTTCCTGATCTGTATGGTAAATGCAATTAATTGGATGCCTCCATGCACTACTAGCTTCCCATGGTGTGTAACAAAATACGTGTTACCTGCAATATGGCTTTATCCTGTTATGCATTTCTTATTGAAATATTTTCTAGCTTGAATCGTCCTCATGAAAGAAATTACATTTTGAACTTTTGCAGATGTATTCTCATGAGGAATCAAACCAGCACTCTGGAGCAATTGTTTCCTACTTGGGCACCTCTTTGCCAGCATCCCCTTCCTGTTCCTCATTTCTATATCTTCAACTCTGGTCTTCTATTCCTTGTTGGGCTGAGGGTGAATTTAGCTTGTTGATGTATTTTGTTCTGAACATTTTCATGTGCCTATTAGCAAATGAAGCACTTATGATGTTTGTTGCTTACATTTGGCTTGAAACTTTCGAGTGCACTTTGACACTGGTTTTTCTGCATGTAAGTTCTATTTTATGCAGTATTTATGGCGGTTCTGGTACCATTTATTTGTTTATTTTAATTGTTTAGTCTATGATGTTTTTATAATGTTAAATTGCGTAGTGGCTAAGCACTATTTGAACAATATGATTCATTACTTAAAATGCATCATAATGGACTACTGCATAACCATAAAGGGATGACTAAATCTGTCATGGTGTTCATCTCCCAGGTGATAATGATGCTAGTAGGAGGTTATTTTAGGATCCGAGATGCTCTTCCAGGACCAGTTTGGATGTATCCATTATCCTACATTGCATTCCACACTTACGCTATCCAGGCAGGCAGTCTTTCTTCTCTAATTTTGTTTAACTCATCTTGCCTTCTGTAGTCTAAAATATGGTTAGAAATATATGTAAAGGTCATGCATTGGTATTGCAGGGCCTTCTCGAAAATGAGTATGTTGGGACTTCATTTGCAGTTGGTCAGGTGAGGGCCATTTCTGGCGTACAGGCTGTTCGTGGTTCATACAGCATTTCATCTTCCCGAAATGCAAAGTGGACAAATTTGCTGGTGTTGTTTCTAATGGCAGTTGGATACCGTGTTCTGTTGTTTGCTTTGCTTCACTTTAGTGTAAGAAAAAACATTGCCGCCTCTAAATTCTGCTGGCCTAGAATGTTTACAAGAAAGTCCAGGTGAATCTTAATTATGCGTACCATTTGTGTTCATTAGCTTTTGAAAATGGTTCTTTTGTAGATGTAAAATTTTGAGCTGGAAATATGGAAATAATTTTATAGTTATACAAGTCAATTTTTATTGTTTCTCATGGCTTGCACTCTGGAAAATGGGGCAGAATGAAGGGGAAGATATAACGTAGCCTTTCTGAATGGATCTTGAACTTTTGCAAACTATTCTACTGCAAACTTTTTCCTGCGGCTTTCAAGACATGAAAATGGCTGTTCTTAGAAAAGGAGTGGCTTCAGTTCAGTTTAAAAACCTTTCATTGGCTTGCTAAAGCTCCTCTATTTCTAGTTAGTCATATTGGTAGAGGTAGCCCGTTGGAATTGGTCAGAATTCCCTTTTCTTCTCACAGTTTCAAGACTGATACCCCAGCATCAGCAGGATAGCGTGTGCTTTCAAATTTTAGATTACTAGGTCGTGCGCTTGAAGGGGAGAAATGGGGTTGCAGGATTGAAGTTTTGGTTGGCCGTGGTTTTGAACTCGAGGTTTCAATACTCAAAATTCTATCTAACTGAAATTGTTGGCTATTACTTGAATGGCTCGGTGCGGGATGAACTTTTCTAGAGATGCAAGACTTGTGAATCTATTGTAAATTTGGAATGGTTTAGTTAATTTGCTTGGTTTGGTCAGGCTAGATTTGCTTCTAAATTTAGGGGACCACACGTAGCTTTATAAGCTAAACTTTGTCGGATCAATCGAGCTGCATGCATGTGCGATTCGATTGATTAACATCGAAGATTGAGGACAATTTTAAGAACCCGTCACTCTCTCTTGCCATCGCAGCCGTGCTAGAACGTGTCGTGTTTCTGTCAATACATATGCTAGTATTGTTTTAGAGATTACGTCACCTTGGGCCTCAAAATTCAGAGAACGAAGCCCTCAAGGCTCTGAAAATCCACCAAAAAAGTTATTTATTTCAATGTCATCCTTGTCCCGCAGGTGATGAATAAAATATAATACAATTTGTTTCTTTATGGGCGTGCAAAGAAAGTATCAATTCCCGCCCAATCAAAAAAAAAGAAAAAAAAGGGAAAAGTATCAACTAATGAGTGGACTCCAATATGTGGAGCACTAGATGACCTGCTTATGGCGTGCACATGACACTTGATTACAAAATGTGGGGCAACCATACCAACTTTTGATCATGAACAAGCAATCTAGGTTTCTCTTCTACTTATTTGTTTTAAAACATTTATTTATATGTATTGTTAAATAACCTATTATAAGAATTGTGTATCATAGCTACGCATTTTGAGTATTTTAATCCAATGAGCGCAACAACTAGAACAAATCTTCTAGAAGAGCTTAAAAAATTATTAAGAGCCTGACTTGGGTGGTCACCACCTCATAATTTCTCGATCCCACCTGTCTACCTAAATTTCCTGTAGGATCTGTGTTGGGGTTGTCCGTGTCTGACAACAATGCCTCTTAGCTAATGTGTCCAGTGTGCGGCTACGGCACGTAGGGTAGTCTACATGAAAACAATCATGTTCCGGTGAATCTTAGAATGGAACTCTTGCTTGGGGACCTTCCAGTCGCTGGAGGCCCAAGACCTTGAGGCAGTGTCCTAGCACTTGAGGAGGACCGGTTAGCTCCATGCCTGGGCCAGGAACCCAAGCCTAGTAGCAAGCTTTGCAAAGCTTAACCCCACAAGGCTACCACCATGGAATAGCTGGAACAGTTGTTTTGGGGGGACAAAATGGTCCTCATCCTGTTGATGGGAAAGGAGTTGTAACGCTTGAGATTGTATATGGAAAAAAAGAGAGTATATCATAAATGTAGGGCAGTAAATCACCAGGTTCACATCAATGTTCATAGTAAAACTTGTAGTAGTTTGGAAGGCCTCTCTATATGCTATATATGCATATTACTAATAAATTAGATAAGAACTACTATTTACTTGTTCTTCTATTATAATGATAACAATTTTATTTGACATTTTTTTATTATTTAAATAAGTTAAGTAACCACTGAAAATTTGAATCTCTAGGATTCTTAGAAGAAGTAATTCTTTAATAGCCGAATGACAATTTAAACAAATATTACTTTAACTTATTTTTCTATTATTGGCTCATTAATTTTTATTATAATGGTTAATTAATAGCTAGAAATTATCTGAACAGTATTGTAAAGATAACATGCGAAAAAAATAATTATTTAATCCGAAATAAACTTAGAAAGGGTAAAGACAACATTTTTATTGAGAGGCAAACCGAGAATAAGTACCGGCTCCAAAGCTTCTTGTTAATTAACCACTAGACTCCTGTATTAATCTATTTTTGATGAAATAACTCCAACTGATAGCCAATACCTCTAGTAAAATATGAGGTAGCAACTGATTGTTAATTATCTAAAATCTAAGCCATCCAACCGTCTTTCATGGATGATCAAGAAAGTATGGGAATGATATGCTTATTTTTTATCTCTTAAAATGGATTTCTAAGGAAGCCTATATTCCTTATAGAAAATAGTTCTACTCAAATCACTTAATATTTCTTAAGCAATATTATGGTAATATATCACAACAAAGAATTTGATATAACGGTTCAAGATCTCATCTAAAAAACTAACTAAAAAATGCTATTTAAATTTCTTTACCTTACATGCATATCTAAAATCTTTTAGTGTACATCTGATGTTGAGGTAAACACATGTTGTCACAAATCTCCGTATACCCTCTCTTTTAAGTCTTGATACTCTTCTCTAGATCTATTTAAATTCAATCATAAATACTGTGATTGTCTAAGGTTAGCCCCTAAATAGCTTGACTATAACATCCCCAATATATTAGTTATAATGTCCTAGAATCTTACCCAAAAAAACTATGAATCAAGATCTTACTAACAAGACTAGTTAGAAGATGCTATTTGAATTCTTTGGTTGCATCCAAGATCTTTCTACGTACCACCGACCGATGTGGGATTTAAACATAATCTTGCGCGAGTGCTCACATTTGAACCCTTGACCTCCTTCAATATGAAGTTTTATTGCAACGATAGAAGCACAATAACCATCTTCGTGTTGGATTTGTACCCTAGAAATCAATTGTTGATTTGTTAGCTAACACATTATGTAATTCCAGGATCTAAACTTATACTTGTAATCTTTTATTATCAATAAAAAATTTTTCTTTTCAATCATGTTTATGTGTCCATGATTTATTGTAGAAATTAACAAAAATGATTTTGTATATTCTTAAAGAGTTAAGAATTTAAGACATACATTAATTAGTGATTAATTTCTAAATACTCCTGATCAATAGATCATCACGGAGGATAATGATTAATCCATTTGAGATCAGTACATGGTTCACCTCTCTTATGGACAGATGAGTCTCAGATCTGAGATGTAGAGACACTGGGATGAAGATACAGGTGGTTGTTAGAGAATAACTTGCACTGAGCATGATCAACATGAGAACCACATAGATGTTTACTCACTCGTCAGTGGTCTTCTTGATGCTGCAGTGGTGTGAATGGTCTTTTGACCTGCGGTGTCTTTGGCTATTCACAGCGAGGCTATTGGGTTTGACTGCACGTTCCTTTGATTTCTAGCCATTTGGGTCCTTGCTGTGTATGTTGGCTTCAGTAGGTTAGGTTCGCTGTTTGGAGTAGGATGTACCTAGATAAAATTCTATCGATCTTGATAAAAAAAGAGTAGTCCTATGCGATTTGCGAGACTGAGTTCAGAAAGTCTTTGGTCAAAGCAAGTGTAAATACTGAAAAAGAGTTTCTGCGGGATTCACAAATGAATTCGAATCGAGCCAATCTTGCATATGACTGATGATGGGATCTAACGAGTTCTCCATGATCTCCGTTAAGTCAGAACTTACGATAGAAGGACCGAATCATACGATAACTGTATCTAAAAATTCGTACTTTCATTCTACTGAATTGTCACTACATACTGCTAGGTATCACTGATAGATTGTGAGACTCATTGGCGTCATCTTGATGATCGATGATCCTCGAAAGATAGAATTGAAAATATTTCAATCCATCGAAGAGAGTTTCGATGATATTGTGATGGAGATCACAATATATCTCACTACCAGATAGAATTGAACCTATGGGGTTACACATTAAGAGATTTAATCTCGAATTTGTCAATTGGACTTATGAAGTTTCAATTGGATTAGGATTTATTGAAATCTTATTAGGTTTATGAGAACCATGCTAGCACATGATTAAACCTAATTCTTCTCAAGACTTTGATTTGATCAAATCTATAGCCTTGAACCTAATCTAAATCCATTTGGGTTTAATTGGGCTCTTAATTGTGAGCCCAAGAAGATTTGATTAAGTCAATTAGTTGGCATAATTATCCTAACATTATCTCTTCTTTATCTCCTAATTATCTCTAAGTGTGTATGTGGAATAGATGGAAAGAGGAAGGCGCAATCTTTCTTTTTGGCAAGACCAGGGGGCACCAACCCTCTGAATTTGGCAAGTGGGCTCATCCCCTTCTCATGTGTGGCATGGAGGAGAGAGAGGTGGGGCCACGCCCCTTCCTATTTGACTAGAAATCCTATTGTGGGGTGCCAAGAGTTGGTGCCCCAACTACCTGACACATATTAGATAGGTACCTCTTGTACCTGCTTAAAGGGACTGATTATATACCATTTATATCTGATTTTAATTGAAATAAATCAATTAAAAGGTA
>KE504979.1:248736-260499 GCA_000441515.1 Elaeis oleifera | reverse complement strand
AAATCTCATAGTTTTTGATTGAGGAAGAAAGCATCGGCCACTGAAATAGGAAAAGGAGGAAAGGAATAAAATCCTAGATCTCGAGGACCGACGACGAAAGAGGACTGACGATGGCCAAGTGACGACAAGCCCTTCTCTTAAGGATGGGTGATGAAGGAGGACTGAAAGAAGAAACCGACCACCATTGGGAGAAAATCGGAAGCACCGGCTAGGTAGCTATCGAAGGAGCCAAGGAGGAGTAGAGGAGCCTCAATCATCGTTGAGAGCAAGCTGGAAGCCCCAGAGGAGGAGTGGAGCTGGAAGGAGTGAAAGAAGAATCAGAAACCAAATCCTAGAAGACGGATCGGAGGACGAGAGGAGGAAAGATCAAAAGAGTCGAAAGGCCATAAAAAAATCATCAGAGAGACTGAGAGTGAGAGACCGAAACCGGAAGAGAGAGGAATATCAAATATATATGGGAGCCTAAAGGGTTTAAGCTACACAGGTTTACGGATTATAATCCGATCCGATCCGACCTATTCCAATCTATTTATTAAACGGATTAAATGGGTTAAACAGGTCAGCCATTTAAAATCTGAATCCGATTTATTTATTAAATAGGTCAAATGGATCGATTTATTTACAATCCGAACCTATTTAGTCCAAATCCAAACTTGTTTATGGTGGATCGAATATGAGTCGGATTGACGGGCCCGATCATATTTTGCCACCTCTACCCTCCATGCCTACGTTCTTCGTCACAGGCCTCTCGCTCCCTCAGATCTACTCTAACTTCTCAGAAAAAATACTTCCTCACATCCCTCTTTCTCACAAAGTAAGCATCTATCTCAACCCCCTAGTCAGCCATCTCTTTTCCCCCTGCATCTTGGACCCCCTTGATCAGAGCAAATGCTACCCCACTGGGGCCTCAATTCAGTTCCGCGAAGGAAGTTGGCATTCTAGGGAAAGCTCCCACCTATGTTTCTTTTGGTTAGGCCCATATTTCACCACAGTCGGTTACTCAACATTCGCATATTCAGCCTCAGACTGCACTCCCCTGCACACCTGCTCGATGCCACTCTCCACCCTTTGTTGCAGGATGTTCCATCTTTAAGAGAGCGTTTAAGGCTCCACCAACCTCCTCATTATTTCAGTTAGTCATCGATTGTAAAAGACATTAAAATTGATTGGTCTGTCTCCCGTCAGCCTCTTTACGACAAATCTTCAGCACGACAGAATGACGATTTGGCATCTCGTCATCCTCTTGTTCCTTCGGCAATGGTGCCATTCAACTTATCAGGTCATCACATTTCATCTCCAACCTCTCCTCCTCTTTCTTTTCATCCCCTGGCCATTAAAAGGATCTCTATTTTCACTGTGGAGACTCGTTCCACTTCAAATCCGAGTGTCAAAACCCGATCAAATGTTTCCATTGTAAATATTTTGGTCACTCCTTCAAGAGCTATAAGGTCACTTTCATTTCAACCCAAACCTCAACCACACAATACCCCTCCCAAAACCTATCATGAGAATCCATCCTCCACCATGGAAACTTCGGACATTAGTCAAACTGGCCCCATTGCCAAAGCACTCCTAACGTTCACCTCTAAAATGGTTGACACCTCCGCTTACCTCAAACGAGTAGCCTTTGTCAAGATGTTTGGTTGTATCATTAAGGTTGACGATGTTGCTCTCACTCTCTCTCGTAAAGCATGAGTTTTCAGTTCCTGGTTTGACAAAAAACTTCCTAGGGATCACACGTTCTTTGTTGCATGTCCTTCCTTTGAGGTTGTCCAAAATCTAGCATCCATGGGGCACATTAGGGGAGATGGTTTCACACTTCTTGTGGACCATTGGGATCAGACCATCAATGGCATTCCCACTAGCTTCGATTCAAAGTTTCTGCTAGCCTCTTTGACCTACCACTAATCTGCTGGAATGTCAATGTGGTTGCTAGCATCATCGACAGTTTTGGGTCCCCCTTAGGGCCAACCACTCAAGTATTAATATGGATGATCTAACCATTTTTGATCTCCATTTTCTTTATGAAAGACTAGAAGCCATTTTCGTGTTCATTGATGCCACAGTTGGGGCATTTTGTTATCATGTTAGACTTGTGGTGAACTTTCAATCCCCTATAACCCTTTCTTGATCGGTCATCTTCACTTAGTAATGATCTGGGAGACAGGGGATTTAGAATTGAATTTGGTTGGTTCTGCCTATCATAGCCAACCTCGTGACCCGGCTCATCAAAATGGAAGCTCCTACGATGGCAACTCCCCAGGTCGATGTAGTTCACTGAGAAGACAAAGCTCTTCGACTGACCAGCCCCCTTAAAATCAGGTCTCTCTCCCTATCTTTAAGCAACCAAATAGTCCTCTTCCTGATTTTCTGCTAAAAATGTTTCTCTATCAAGTCAACCCAATACTAACCCACCTCTATATCCCTACTGATATACTTAAATTGCTCTCTCTTTCCTCAAGGTAGCTCCCCTCCCTTCAACCTTGGGCTCAAATTCAAACTTCCTCCAAAATGGTCCGACATTTATTGAGTCTATACCTTGTGTTGGTATGACCTGTCCTAGCCTTTCCATAGAAGTTCCTCCTAAATTGATAGAGCCCCGCTCCCCGATCGGCCGGAAACCTGCCACCCTATCCTCCCAATAACCCATTCCTGTTGCCCAAGCCTTCTCTTCCATCCTCTCGAGACTCTCCCACGAAGCTCCTCAGCACGCCAACAAGGGTAGCAACAAGCATAGTTCTCAGATCCGACCTAAGAACTATTGTCCCTGGGTATAGCTGGTTGCTCACTCTTCATGGAAGATCTTCTCTTCGTCAACTCTCTCACTACTGGTGATATCTCCAAATTCACAAAGTATGGTTTGCTCCTCCTTGACGATAAGCAGGCCTCTCCAATCAAGCATACGAAGTTGCTTGAAACTGAACGCTGCTTCCTCTCTCTTAAGGCTGGAGGTTTCAATGCGTCTGCCTGATGTGTCTCCCTCATGCTCCTACTCATCCTCACTATGTTTTGTCTCACATCACTTATGAGCAGCTTTTTGATATACTATGTACTCTGGAGGGAGATACGTATCTCTTCTCTACTTATGGCCTCTATCAGCTTGTGCCTGAAGCTGACCTTTTGTAAACAAATCTCAGAATGGCTATCAAATATTCTATTTCTCCTACATCACTATACTGCTTCTCCTCTTCTAGTGCGAAGGGTGCTCTTAGCCCATGCTTTCCTTTGCTTGGATATTGCCAAGCTACTGTTGAGCTTGTTATTCAAATCATGATTATTCTTTTCTGAAACGTGCGGGGTTTGGGCCTTCCTATAAAATAATGTCTCACCAAACAGACCATCAAGAGCAGTGTGATCGTTTGTCTTCAGAAAACCAAATTATGCCAACTTTCTCCTCTCACCCTCAAATCAATTTGCGGGTCAAATTATGATGGATTCCACTATCTTGCAACTGAGGGTTCAGCAGGAGGCCTCCTCATAGCTTGGAATCAGAACGAAGTAGATGGACGGCCATACCTCAGTGGTCATTTCACGTTGAGCCCTGAGTTTTCACTGAAAAATTCAGCAACAAAGTTTATTATCACAAATATTTATGGGCCTTTCGAGCTTTCCTCTCGAGAGGCATTCTTCTCTGAACTTCATGACATAGATTGCTCCTCCCATCTTACTTGGGCATTGATTGGCGATTTCAACGCCACAAGATTCCACTCTAAGAGAGCAGGTACTGTAGAAAGCTCTTCTTCCTTGCAGCTCTTCAATGAATTTATCTTCTCACTAGGACTCGTAAAAATCAATTTATCCTCGTACAGATTTATCTGGTCCAACTTCAGAGAGCAATCAAGTTTGGTAAAACTTGATCGGTGTCTTGTCTCATTAAACTGGCATGGCAGTTTTTCCACCTCTTCTCTTTCTCTCCTTCCTCGGATAATGTTGGACCACATCATATTACTCTTCTTAACAAAAATAGTGTTTCCTTGCCCCGTACCTATCAAGAAACCATTCCAATATGAAAAACTTTGGGAGCTGTATGATGGATTCGATGAATTGATAAATAAATGGTGGTCTGAATCTCCAACTTCAGATGATGGCGCTGCAAACATTATTCTTAAATTTAGATACCTACGTGCAAATCTCAAGGTTTGGAATAAATCTACTGTCAGTAACATCTCTCACAACATACAATTTATTTTCAGTCAAATAAATGATTTTGATATGCTGGAAGAACAAAGAATTCTTGACACAATAGAATGTGTTGCAAGGGCTGAGCTTAAGCTGCAGCTGGACTCCTTCCTAAAACAAGAAGAGATCATGTGGAAGCAAAGATCTCATTCTTCTTGGCTGCATGAAGGTGATAAAAACACCAAGTTCTTCCACATTTCGGCCTCGAATCGAATGAAGAAGAATCAGATCCTGAAAATTCATCATGAAAACAAAGTACTCAGGACTCAGTCGGACATTGAATAGGCTTTTCTCTCATTCTATCAATCTCTTCTTGAAACTATAGTAGTTAACAAGCAGGCATCAATTGGGGAAGCTATACCCTGGATCCCCACCTGATTTGTTCTTATTAATCTCTCCATTCTCTATTGAGGAAATCAAAACAGCTATGTTCAGCCTTGCTAAGAACAAATCCCCTGGTCCCAATGGCTTTCAGATTTTTTTCTACTAAAAATATTGGGGCTGAATTAGCAAGGCTATCTGTAAATTATTCTCAGATTTCTACAGGGGAAAATGTGATCTCTCTAGGCTTAATTATACCTACATTTCACTGGTTCCTAAAAAGTCTGATAATACAATGGTAAGAAATTTCAGGCCAATAAGTATCGAAAATGAGATGATTATGATTATATCTAAAGTGCTGTCGAATAGGCTGCAGAACATAGTGGAAGAACTGGCGTCCAACTGTCAATCTACTTTTGTTAAGGGGCACCAAATCTACGAGAGCTACATCTCTATGGTTGAACAGATCACATATACTAAGCACTCCAAACTCCCTGCCATACTTTGCAAACTTGATTTTGAGAAAATATTCAACAATGTTTCATGGAAATTTATTTGACCTCCTACTTCACAGAGGTTTCGACACCAAATGGATAGCCTAGGTGAAATCTCTCCTAGTCACCTCCAATTCCGCCTTGGTCATCAATAATTCTGTAGGCAATTGATTCCGCAATCGAAGAGGTTAAAGCAAGGTAACCCCCTCTCTCCCCTACTCTTCATATTGGTCATAGATGTTCTTGCGAAGACACTTAATGCAGCTAAAATGGAAAGGTTGATAAACATCTCCGGTCTGTTCTATTCGATAGAAGTTTCATAATGTCTTTAGTTTGCCGACGACACCTTGATCTTTACTACAGTTGACAAGGTTGATATTAATTGCCTCAAGCTGATCCTTTATAGTTTATAGGAATCAACACCAATGATCACCAGCTTAAGCATCAATTTTCATAAAACTCAGCTCATAGGAATCAACATCAGTGATGAATTAGCCTGCACCCTGGCTTCTATGCTTGGCTGCAAAATCTCCTCCCTTCCCATCCGATAGTTGGAAATTTCTTTGCATCACTCCAAGTTTAACAAGGCCAATTGTTCATTCCTCTCTGAAAAAATTATCGAGAAGCTTAGCGGGTGGAAACAAAAACTCTATCCTTGGCGGGCCGCATTATCCTGGTTAACTCAGTCTTGAACGCCATATCAGTCTATTGGATGTCGTTGTTGAAGCTCCAATCGGAGGTTATTCAAGAGATAAACCTGAAGTGCGAAAAATTCATTTGGGATAGCCAACATTCAAATAGTAGTGTCAAACATTTACTTAACTGGGTGCAAGTCTGTCAGCCTAGGAAGTATGGTGGTCTAGGAATTAAAAATCTTGCAACGCTTAATCAGGCGCGTCTACTGAAATGGTGGTGGAGGTTTACCAGATTTCTCCGCAGGCTATGGGGTCTATTAATAAAGCATGTTTATTATTCACGACGACCTCTCCTTCTATCCTCTCACTGTCTGATCAAGCTAGCTTCTCCCTTCTGGAAGAACGTGATTAAGCTGTTAGCCCAATTCAATCAATGGTTTACTCTGCAAGTGGAAAATGGTCAATCAATTCTCTTCTGGCATGACCATTAGATCGATGAATGCAAGCTAAATATACTCCTTCCTAATCTCTTTTTCTAGCCTTGAAGCACAACTGCACAGCTCATGAGTTCCTACAACAGCCAAATTATCTCTCCTCCTTCAGACTCCCCTTGAGTTCCCAGGTAGCCAGAGAGCTATTGCGCCTCTCGACCCTTTAACAGTCCACAAAGCTAAACTCAGAACTAGATCTCTGGCATTGGAAGTGATGTTTGACTGGCATATACAGAGTTTGCTCATGTTATAATTTCTTATGCATGGAGGTGCGATTCTCAACTAGAAAATGCTTTTGGACTCTCCCTCTCCCTGAGAAGGCCAAGCTATTCTTTGGCTAAGCTATCATGATAAAATATTGACGAGGGACAATCTGATCAAAAGGAGAGTTAGTTGCAATGGATCCTGCCCATGTGTGATGAATCCGGAGAATCCTTAGACCATATTATGATGCAATGTTCTTTCTCTAGAGTATTTCGTGCATCATCTTTTCAGCCCTCCACATCCCTGAGCTGCCATTATCCTTCTCTAAGGTCCGGGACTCATGGCGTCTTGCTCCTTAGATAAAGCTAGATTTCTACCATTGAATGGTTGTTCATCACCTCTGCATGGTGCCTCTGGAAAGAACAGAACTCCAGAATCTTTCGATTTCATGCTACCATGCCCCATGCTACGGCAAAGAAAGCAATCACCACTTTCATAAACTGGCTGTCGATTGCCTTTCATCCAAGCATCACGCATCTGCTCTCTCAGCTCTCCTAGGCTCTAAAAATAGTTGGACACTGAGGACAACAATTTACTCCCAGACGCTGAATCTCTTCAGTCACAAGCTCTCTTCATCAGGGGTCACGTATGAGAATAGCGTTTCTAGGCGTCGGATTTTTCTGTTAGATATTACAATAATTTAGCTAATGGTCGATCAATGCCTTTGAACAGTGTGGACCTAAGTTGACAGATTGTCTGATCCCCTCTCAGCTTGATTGGACTTCAAAAGAAGCCCTGCTGAAAACCTCTGCAGCCAAACGTTAGGCTAAGGGACAATAATGTTTGTGAGTGAGTACCCTCGTATGACTTTTCCCCATCCCATTGTCATCTATGCTGGGATCTATGTTTTATACTTTTATCATCCTATCCCATCTTAGCTATAACATATGCTATAATTATCTTTTATCATAAATATATTATGACGGGAGCATCTTACTCCCTCATTTACCTCAAAAAAAAAAGAAAAAAAGATGCACCCTCAATTGTCTAAGCATGCCAAAGCCAACTTTCTTGCAGCCAGCATCGCTTAAATGGTTGACATTGTCCACTTCATTTAGGCTGCACCTCAATAGTACGTCTATTAATTGCTTAATTTCCATCCTTTTTCACACTACAGATCCAAGGTTGCAGAGATACGAAGCGATTGAATAACAAATCAAGAACAGCATTTTCCACTGGGAGATCGACTACCTTCAATTAATTTATAATCATGTTTTGTGAACTGTGTTTCATCAGATCCTCAAAGAGAATCGATCAAAGTTCTCCTGGGATGAACCATCAGGAGTGAATGCAGTCTGCAATGTTCTCTGGACCACCTCAACGTGCTCCCTCACCTCATTGCCCATTACCCCTCCTATCAAGTCGTCGACTCGCTCTTCGACACTTCCTTCCTACTAACCCCATCCAACCTTCCAACGTAGAACCCGGCCTTCCAATCCCGTACCACCAACTTCTGATTCGTGAATTGATCGGCCTGCAGCGGAAGCACAGCTTCGGAACCTCGCACCACATGCTCTCCAGTATCGAATTCCACCGCAATGCGTCAAGAACCTTTTGGGTAACGGCTCCTGCTCGTCAAAACTACTAGCACCATCCGGCCTAAGAACCCATATCTCTCTGGCTGACTTTGCAATTAATGCTCCCAAAGGAAATGTACAAGGTGGAGGCTGGTGGCTTAGAGTCCAGCCACTGGGAGCAATCAGACACAGCCCACAAGTTCGTCGCCACGGTGCTTCCAGAGAATCCAGCTGGAATTAGTGGACCAATGGCATAGAATGGTTTCTCCTGCTACAGCGCCGAGATGGTTTCCGGCTCGAGCTCTTGCATCGTGTTGCACAGCACCAAGTCCGCCCCCTGGCTTCTTCGAATGCCTTGAATATTACTTGGTGCTGCAGCGAAGATGTATCGGTCTCTTGGAGGTACGACATGAGGTCTGACGGCTCGATCGCCGGAACCGCCGGTATGTATGTTATGGCGTCCTTGCCATTCTCTACGGTCAATAACATATCGGGGGGAAGAAAAGAATCAAACTTAATGAAGAAAGTAATGGCTAAAGGTGAAATTTTGGTACCAGGAGAAGCAAAGTGGCCATTTCTGATGAGAAGGTCCATGCGATAGTAGAGAGTGAAAACAACTGCAGGTTCGGTCAAGAAGAAGGTGATGTCTTCATGTTAATTTTAAGGCCACTCAGAAACAAAAAGAGTCGTTACGTTTCATGTGGCGGTTTAGGTGTCAACGGGACGCCTTTTGTTTGTTTTCCATAGAAAAGAATATTCATCATGTGCGATCTCGTCCAGCAAATTAAAGCGCAGCTCGTCCGAAGTTAAGGTCCGCGGTCTGCTGGTCATGCCCCAGAACGAAGAATACGCTACGGAGTTTTGGTCAAATGAGCATCAGGGGCTCTTAAAATGTTATTTTGAATTTCTTTTCTTTTTTTTTTGCTTTAATTTTTTTTAAAAAATAATGTCACTGGTAAATGGTCAAGATGGTTTCAACTGAATGTATGTTAAACTAGACATTAACAATTTAACAGTTGCACATTGTGGTCAGCCAATTCTAGTCCTTTCAGCAGGTTATACTGGGTTAGATCATGACCCTCAAACTATTCATTGGGATATATATTACAAAAATATTAAATATTTTTTTATAAATTCTTAAAATAGGTGATGATTATGTCTGAAAAAGATTTTATTTAGGGCGAGATTGTCCGTAACATTCATGTAATGTGGATGGACAATCTTTTGGGAGAGATAGCTCCCATTCAAGATGTTCCAGAAGTGTCCAAATATGGATTTGGTCAAGATGTGCAAAGTCGACTAGGTCAAGTCATGGTTTAACTTACGCCATCTGCAACCCTATTAGCCAGGAAAATCCAACTGCGTGCGGTGTCTCAAAGAAATTTATGCATTTTTTTCTTTTTCTTTTTTATTTGAAGAAGCAGGGAGGAAGAATGATTCTTCCTCCTAATTAATTTATTAAGATGGATTTACAAACAACGAGGACAGAGGAGAAGATGGCAGGGGAAGAAAATCAGGGCTGATTACATAGACCAGAATTGCAGAAGGAGTGAAGACAACAAGTTGGAGATGACCTTATGACTATCAAAGGAGCTGTCCAAGCACAGATTACGCCACATTGAGGAGGAATGGAGTGCCTTGAAACGCACAGCTAGAGGAGGCAGAGGTCTTCCTTTCCGATTATATCCTGGCGTTCCTTTCCTGCCAAATGTGCCACATAAGAGCCATGAAAAGCGGATCACATATCCTTTTTGTAAGGGAGTTTGCACATGCCTTTTCCTCCATGAGGTCCAAAATCTCGGAAGATTAAAAAAATTTCAACCAGAAAATTTGTGTGCATTTTTTTTCAACCAGAAAATTTCACCTTTTTTATGAAACCTCATGACCACTGGCTCTCCATATGTAGCCTGTAGCTGGCATTCAGTTATTTAGCTAGCTAGGCAAGAAAGCATGTTCCTTCTTATTCAAGATTGACTCAAAAGTTAACTTTGACGTTGTCCATTTCATTCAGAATTACAAATCAAAGGCAGTATATCACATTGCAAGACCACCTTTACTTCATTGTCCTGTTTCCCGAACCACGTCTCATTAGATCCGCCACAAATTGATCGAAGTTTTCTGCGAAGAACCGTCAGCAGTGACGGCACCATGTAGTGCTCTCGTCACCTCCTTCATCACCTTCTTGGCTTCATTCCCTTCTTCCCCTCCCATCAAGCTGTCGACTCTCTTGGACACTTCCTTCCTACTAACTTCATCGATCCTTCCAAGGTCGATCCCGATCTTCCAATCCTTGACCACCAGTTTCCGATTGGTGAACTGATCAGTCTGCAGCGGGAAGCACAGCATCGGAACATCGCACCACATACTCTCCAATATCGAATTCCACCCGCAGTGCGTCAAGAAGCCTCCAATCGAAGGGTGCGACAGCACTTCCATTTGGCAGCACCACGGGATGCACATCCCTCTCCCATAACTCTCCTCTAAGAATCTTTGGGGTAATGGCTCGTGCTCCTCGGAGCTCACGATATCCGGCCTAATGACCCATATAAAGTTCGCCTTGGTGTCTAAAATCCCATAGGCGATCTCCTCCAGGTCTCTCTTACTAACGTTGGCAAAGCTCCCGAAAGAATGTACAAGACGGAGCCTGCCGGCTTGGTGTCAAGCCACTGGGAGCAATCAGACTCAACCTGCAAGGTCGTTCGGACAGAGATTCCGGGGATGAATCCAGGTGGAATGAGTGGGCCGACAGCATAGAATGGCTTCTCCTGCTGAATGGCCGATATGGTCTCTGGCTCGAGCTCCTGCACCGTGTTGCATAGCACGAAGTCCGCCCCCTGGCTTCTTCAAATGCCTTGAAGATTATCTGGTGCAGCACCGAAGTTGTATTGGTCTCTTGGAGGTACGACATGAGGTCGGTCGGCTCGATCGCCGGTACCCCTGGTATATATGTTATGGTGTCTTTTCGATTCTCTGCTGTCGATAAACATGTCAGTAAGCGGTGAATCTAGTGACAAAAGAAATAGTTATATCAAGGAGGTGAACTTTAGTACCACAAGAGGCGAAATGGCCATTTTTGATAAGAAGGTCCATGTGGTAGTAGAGAGTGAAGACGACTGCAGGCTCCGTCCAGAAGGACACATAGGGGATGTCGAACTTCTTGGCGATGGTGGAGGGCCAAACGAAGAAGGTGTCGGCGATGAGGCAGGTGATAGGGGGGCTTGCCGCTCGCGTGAGCTTTCGCATGAACTCCTCGACATGGGCGGAGAACACATAAAGCAGGGAGTGCAGGAATTGGATGGGGTTTGCGGTGCGGTCGAAGGACACAGGGAGGCCATCGCTGATGAGCTCATAGCGGATGTCAAGGCCGGAAGCACAGGCATCGGCGAAGATGTGGTGGTCGATGGAGGAGGCGGAGCGGCGGGCTCGGGAGGACTGGTGGTGGACAGCTTCGGTGTTGACGTAGGTGATGGTGAAGCCCCTGGTGGCGAGCTTGATGGCGAGGCGGGTGGCGGGTTGATGTGGCCCTGGAGGGGACGGGGATGAGGACTGCATGGGGCTTCTGTGGGGGCTCCGCCATTGTTGTTTCAACGTTCCTGGTCGGGAGTTCGGAGAAGAAAAGCAGAGAAAAGGAATATCAGTAAAGAGGGAATTTTTTTTGATTAAAATTAAAAAATAAAAAATATTACGTCCTTCTTTTATTATTATATTTTTAAAAAATCCAATAAATTCAAAAAAAATCAAAAAAATTTATCTTTTGAATTTTTTATTTTTTTATTTTATTGATTTTTTTTTTCATCAACAGAAGACCATACGGAGATTTTGGTGAGAGATTTGAAATAAATTTAGGATTGAAATGTAATAT
>KE504979.1:178922-189076 GCA_000441515.1 Elaeis oleifera | reverse complement strand
AAATAATTAATTTCATCATAAATTATCTTTTTTATGACTAAAATTTTCATCATAAATAGTTTTCAAAAAATAATTTTTTAATGATGAAAATTTTCATCGGTAATATTTATTATTTACGATGAAAATTTTTTATCGTAAAAAATTATTAATGATGGTATTCTTGGTGACTAATATTAGCGATAAAATTTTTATCGTTAATAACTATTAGCAATGAAAATCAGCTATTAGCGATAAATTTTTTTCATTGCTAATATCCTGTTTGGTTGTAGTATCAAATTTTCTAGTATATACTCTAGTTAATCCAGACCTATACAACATATATGCTTTCGAATTAGAAGCGGGAATACAATCCATACGAATCAAAATTAAGTTGTACACCATCATGTCATATTTAGAACCTAGAAACTCAAGTAAAGTGTCATTCCATTTTGAGTATTCTCAACTAAGAAGATGTGCCCTAAATAACCTATAGGCCTAAACACTTTGAGATTCAACCATTACTCCCCTTTGAGACCCTCATGTATACATCTGCAAATGCAACCTTACAAGGAAGCTGAATCTCAGGGCATAATGTGAGTGCTCACCAATACCAAGTTAGTGACTAGTCATATTAATCAAAATAAGATATATTACAATGTATTCATTCCATAGAATTATTATTGATTAATACTCAAAATATTTATTACAACTCAAAATTCAGAATACATTGATAGAGCATTGAACCTATGTTTTGAACATGTTTAAATATTGTTACAGCAAGATACATAGTGAATGGATCTGTGAGGTTATCTTTAGAAGACACATTTTTAACAAATTTTTTTACTTTTATAGCATATCTTTCATGTAGTGGTATTTTTTTCAATATGCTTTGCTTTGGAATGAACTTAGGATCTTTGGTGATAGCAATTGCGGAAGTAGTATCATAAAAAATCACTATAGTTGCTCCATATAAGGTATCACCTGAAGATTTCTTAGAAATACTCTAAGATACATAGCTTCCTTTGTAGCTAAGTTAATAGCCACATATTCAACTTTTATAGCAAACTATACCACACAATCTTGTTTCTTTCTCTTCTAAGAAATTGCACCTCTATCAAACATAAAAACCAAATCAGGAGTGGATTTTCTAGTGTCCACATAGTCTTGAAAGTCAGAATCAGATTAGCTAATCAACTGTAACTCATTAGCTTGATATGTCAAAGAATACGACTTAATCCATTTTAAATAGTGAAATACTCTTTCCTTCCCATTGACTTTTCCCAGGATTAGACTGGAATCTACTGGCTCCCACTAAATTAGCAAGATTAAGCCTAGTCAACATTAAAGTACACATGAGACTCTCCATAGCTGAAGTATATGGAAATTTGGATTCATCAAATTTGTCCCCTATTGAGTTTGGACAATCCTTCTTATACAATCTATTGTTCCATCATAGGGAATTGAACCTTCTGAGCAATAGTTCATTTTAAATTAATGTAAAAGAGCATCAATATATTTCTATAGGGACAAACAAAATTTTTTCTATAATTTGTCTCAGATGATCTTGATGCCAAGAATATATGAAGCTTCACCATGATCTTTAATCTCAAAAGTGTAGAATAGTTGATCCTTAATCTTTGTCAAAAGAACTATGTTGTTACCATGCAGAAGAATATCATTAATATATGAAGTGAGAAAAATAATGTTGATTCCCACGGTCTTAACATAAATATAATGATCTTCAAGATCTTGAACAAACTCATAATCTTCAATTTCTTTGTGAAATTTGATATTCTATTGCCTGGATGCCTATTCTTAGAAGAGAGAGAGAGATTCCTTTTTTACCCTCCAACCCACACACACAGTGGAAGAGGAAGTGAGAGATGGAGGGCCTCTCCTCTCTTTCTTTTTTTTTCTTTCCTTGTTGGGCAAGAGAGGGAGGAGAATCAGGTGCAAGACTGGGAGAGAAGATGAAGAAAAGAAGAAGAAGAAGAGGAGGAGAAGAAGAAGAGCAAGGAGGAGGAGTTGTGGAAGAGAGAGAGAGGTCATGGGAGAGAAAGGAACCCAAGAGGAAAAGAGTGTGTGAGGGAGAGATAAAAAAAATATTTCAGCTTTCAGTGTAGAAGAAGTAGTAAGAGTTTATTTCATACTCTTCCATGATATAGCCCCCCAGCTAATATAAAGATATAGCACGCAGTTGATTGCAAACTATCAGCACATCCTATAGAATCTGAATCCGAATATCCAATAATCTCGTGAAGAAGATCACTTTTTTCATAGATGAGTTTTAGTTCTTGAGGATAACGCATCACCTTTTTAGCCATTTTTCTATGATCTATACCTGGATTACGTTGATATCACCCAAGCATTCCAACCATAACACTAATGTTAGAATGCGTCAAATTTAAGCATACATAAGGTTTTCATCAGCAGAGGCATATGGAGTAGATTTCATTTGTTTATGCTCAAGATCAATGTTCAATATTGACTTTGACTTAATTTATCACCTTTAGCGATGGGTGCTGGACTTGGTGAACAATTTTGCATTTGAAATCTTTCCAAAACTTTGTTAATATAAGCCTTCAGAGATAAGTCAAGAAGTCCTTTCGATCTATCTCGATAAATATCAATACCAAGTATGAAGGATGCATCACCCATATCCTTCATTTCAAAGTTCTGAGAAAGCAAACTTTTAGTTTCATGTAATAGGTCAAAATGGCTAGTAATAAGTAGAATGTCGTCCACATACAAAATTAAAATATAAATATGCTCTCACTAATCTTCAGATATATGCAAGTATTGAGTTTATTTTCATGAAACTAAAGGAATAATAATTCCATGAAACTTAAGATACCATTGATGGAAAGTTTGTTTAAGTCAATATATTGATTTCTTCAACTTGCGTACCAGTTGTTCTTTGCCTCCTCCTTAAATCCTTCTGGTTGTTTCATGTAAATTTTTCATTAAGATTTGATTCAAAAGATTGTTTTACATCCATTTGATATAGCTCTAAATCAGAATGAGCTACTAATTCTATAAAATTTTAAATAAATCTTTCTCAGATACTGGAGAGAAAGTATCATTATAATCAATTTTTCTCTTTAAGTGAATCCTTTGATAACAAGTCTAGCCTTATGGCGATCAACATTTTCTTTGGAGTCTTGTTTAGTCTTGAAGGCTCATTTATATTGAATTGGAATAAGTCCTTCAGGTAGTGGAACCAAATCCGAGACTTGATTTGCTTTCATAGATGTCAGCTCACCTTTTATTGCATCTAGCCATTTATTGGATTCATTACGTCTTATAGCTTGTAAAACATTTTAGTATGAATAACAATACTAGGATCATCATGTTGTTCTTGTAAGTACACCAAATAGTCATCCGAGATTGCATTTTCTTTCTTTTTGAGATCTTTATAAAACTATCGATGTACTATTCATTATAGATTTACTAGTAATGCCAATGTCAATGACCCTTCTATGATGTAGCATAGATTCATTGGATTAATCTTCCACCCTTTGGGATATAGTAATGGGTGAAATCTCAAGAGTGCCAAATTGATCTTCTTTAGGTAATAGCACCACTTCTCTTTTATCATGATTCCCACTAGAAATCTCATTTTTCAAGAATTTGGCATTATTGGTTTCTAGTATTCTAGTGTGATGATTAGAACAATAAAATCTATACCCTATGGATCTTTAGATAACCAATAAGAAAAACTAACAGTTTTAGGATTCAATTTACTTTCATCTGGATTGTAAAGGCTTTCTTCAGTTAGACAGCTCCAAATATGCATATGATTTAAACTTGGTTTTCTGCCAACTCAAAACTCAAAAGGGGTTGAAATTATAGCTTTAGTAGGAATCCAATTTAAGATATACATTGCTATCTTAAGGGCTTCACCCTACAAAAGACAGGTAAAGATACATCACTAATCATATACCTTGCCATATCCAATAAAGTTTAGTTACGCCTTTCAGTAACACCATTCTGCTGAGGCATATACTTGGCATTGTATATTGTACAATAATACCATTTTCTCGAAGAAATCTAACAAAAGGTCCCAAATGATGATCCGTTTCATTAAACTTTCTATAATATTTATTGCCTCTATTAGATCTCACAACTTTAATTTTTCTATCTAGTTGATCTTCAACCTCTACTTTGAAGATCTTAAAAACATTTAAAGCATCTAATTTTTTCTTAATTAGATAGATGTAACCATAACGTGAGAAATCATAGATAAAAGTGATGAAATATTTTTCTCCACTTATATAAGAAAGAGATAATGGTTCACATATATTAATATGTATTACTTCAAGTGGTCCTAAACTTCTAGTGGCACTTTTCTTGGTACTTTTTATTTGCTTTCCCTTAATGCAATCAATACAAGTACCAAAATTAGTAAAGTCAAGAGTTGGTAAAACTTCATTCTTCACTGACCGCTCAAGTTGATCTTTAGAAATATGACCTAAGCATTTATGCCATAACATTGATGAAGTATATATCACTATTACAACTACGCTGGGTGCCAACATCAACATGCCAAGAAAGAAGAGACTGAGAAAAAGAGGAATCATGATGCAATTTATACAACCCATCACATAAAACTTCATTCATAATCAAGCTAGCATTTTTATAAATAACAAGGTTTGGTCTTTGAAATTAAATGCATAGACTTCCAAATCAAGTCGAGGCAAGGATATTAAATTTTGAGAAAAGATAGGATCATAGAATGTATCGTGGAGATCTAGCAGAGAGCCAGTATCTTGAAGAAGTCTGAAGGTGCCAATAGCTTCAACTTTGGCTTTCAATCTGACTATTGATCTTTCTATTGTTATTGATTTTTGGATTGTAAGAAATTCTTGCATGGTATTAATTAGAAATATGAATTGTTGCATCAGAATCTAACCGCCAAGTATTAGAAGAAACTTCCATTAAATTGATTTCATAACATACAAATGAAAGGAGCATACCTTTCTTTTCAAATCATGCGTTATGTTTCAGACAATTTTCTTTTTATGTTCCTTCTTCTTGCAAAAATAGCATCTATCATCATGACCAACATTGTCAGATGCATACTCTTGCTGCATTTTATATATTTGGTGATTTCTTACCATACCTTTTTACCTGTCCAGGTTTGCCCCCATTATGACCTTGAGATATCATGTGAATCGATTGCATTCCTTCTCTCTTTAATCTTTCTTTACCTTTAGCTCATTCATGGTCCACTTATCCTTTTGAGTGTTATAAGTGATTTGAATGGATTGAATTGTGAAGGAAGAGGGTTGAGAATGAATTGCACTAGAAAGGGTTCAGAAATGACCATATTCATAGACTTAAGTTGTTCGGTCAAGTTATTCATTTCCATAATGTGCTCACGCACACCACTAACTCCATCATACTGTTTAGTAGTCAAAATAGCCATGAGTGTACTTGCCAATGCCTTTTTACGTGCCTTTTCAGAAGCCTTGTATTGTTGCCCTATAGCTTATAGAAATTCACAAGCCTTGGATGATTCTAGAATAGATTTGTGAATGTTTTCATAATTTACTTTGATAATCATAAGACGTAGGTAGTTGGAACGTTCTCAATTCTCATTAGAAGCCTATTTAGTTAGTGTGCTTTTATCAGTGAGCTTCACTAGTTCATCCATACGAAGACATAAGTCTAGATCTAAGCATCCCAAAGTGATCTGGACTTGCTCATACCAATCAGAGAAGTTAGAACCATTCAATTTTGGGATACTGGACAGATGTCCTAAAAGCGAAGCTGGTATAATAGCTGAAATACACACAATCATGTTATGAGCTTGTTTTAGACATTTCAGCGAGCAATCTATTACATCATCATATCTCACCTTTCGGGGAAGATAGTGATATGCCATTGATTCACTCTCTAAGTGAGTTATCTATTAGTCACTTTTCTCAACTATTATTGGGATATTATATACCTTTGGGTATAATAACATTTCACAATTATAGAAATAGTAAACTACCTTTGGGTCATTTATACTCCTATAATCATAATACAAAATATTGCTTATTTGACCATATTATAACATTCTTATGATTGAGCCACTTTGGTGACTACAAATCAATCAATTAAATCTACTCTATAATAGTCACTAAGAAGTTTCCCAAGGAACATATCCAAAATGGGCTATTTTCTTTAAAACATAAATCGCATGAAACAACCATCATTGATCGTATCATTGATTTATAAAACATAAACTTCAACCTTGCTTTAATACCACATGTTAAAAAAAAAGAATTTTTAGCTTAAATTTATAAATCACAAACTAGTATTATTTGAGCCACTGCAATATGAAAGTACACCAAATTCCACCTTTGATTTGAACATCTTATTTGGCTTGAGCACCTTTGGTCTTCCCTCTCCTATATACTCTCTCTTTCTCTTATGTTTCTACTTCTTGAAGGATATTATACAAACTGTTATGTATATGGAGAGAGGGACCAAAAGCCCTCTATGTAGAATGCCAAATGACCCTTCCCATCAGAGGCTTTAATGCCATTAATGAAAGCTCTTAATAACTTTCTCCTAGATTAGATGAATTCTTTAATATATATCCAATTTTATAATGAATCTCACATTTCCTATGTACTTTGCATGGGGGACATTAAATTCATGAACTTCGATAATAATTAACATTTAATATATAATAATTCTTATAATAAACTTTGATAGGTACATTCCTTTGGTCAATGTACCAAATTAATAGATTCATAATAACATTTAATTGGTTCATTACTTTGGTCATGGAACCCTTTTAGTTTCCATATGCATTTTTTAATGTACATAAAATTTTGTTAAAACTTTTCTGCTTACCATATTCCTTCATAGAAACTAATTAAAGGAGAAGATGTATATATACATCAATGTGATCGTAAAGTCCACTTAAGTCATGCATATTTTCCAACATTAAGTTCTCTCATTCTAGTTATAAACACATAGATTTTGCATGCAAGTTATTTTACCTGGGGTATTTATGCTTATCAAATCCATTTTTAGGAACCAACTAGTTTATAATGTATGACGATTTATTTTCTTTTTCCAACTGTTATTTATTAACTAATATATAATTATATATGATTATTTGTTTCCATTTTCCAATTGCACTTTAAATACAATATGGTGATAAATAAATTATTATAAATAGAAAGCTTTAATGATTAAATTTATATTATATATTAAGCAACGAACTATAATCATAATCGGGCAGAAACTCTTATCATGAATATTGACATCCATATGATGAGTAAAAAGCTTTGAATAAAGACATATTTATGGTACATTAAAAAGAGATGTCGTTATTGCAAAAAACATGAAAGATGGAGAAAGATAAATGTAAACGAGGAAAATATTTTAGTAATTAGAAAGTATCCAAGGAGGTGAAGGTCGGCTGCTTATATTATAGATATAGAGAGATTATTTATGACATCTTTGGGTAGATTAATCTAGTGAGTCTCATGAGAAGACAATTTGGAAAAGATAGATTATTTAGTGAGGAAGCCATGAAGGTATTTTCAGATAGATTATTTAATCACGTTCTGAACCATGTTCCAGCTAGTCATGCCAACACAAGGGCTGTAAACGTCACGAGGCAATCCTATGCACATAAAAATTGACTAATTGGCTCATTGCTTGGACTTGACAAAATAAAGGTTTCTAAATAAATAAGTAATGATTAAATATTAACAGAGCATTCTTAAGATTCAACGGCCTGTAGCTTAAGTTATTGCTACTTAATTGGTTCTTCCAGACGGCCTCTCTCTTTTTACATGAAGAGCAGATAGAGATGCGGCATGTGGCCATATTGAACCAATTCTTATTTTTTGGGTACATGACAGCCATTAGATCGTTTTTGCCGGCTATAACCTTGTTTTCTTTTGAGAACATGGAAATCTAGAAGCCATAATTGACCAACTTCTCATTTCGGGCACCAAAATTATTAAGAAAAGATAAATTGTTCGGACTGCGTTCACTAATGACGTCGTCCGCATGTGGATTTTCTATTTTCATGAATTTGATGTGTCTTTGTTCCCATGTTCGGTAAGGTTCCCTTCAAGGTGCATAGTGGCTGATCAAGGGGAGCTCAATTATCTTAAGTTATGCTTATCTAATGTTTGGAGAAAACACAAAGAAGAGCGGAGAAGAAAGGACGCTAACTTTTGAGTTATTTGGTATAAATCTATATTATATATATATTAAAATGGAGGTATCAGCCTCCATCCGCCACATGTAGTTATTTTTTTACAAGCATCGCTCGCCACATGTTTTTTTTTTTTGCTTCGAATCTTACACACAGCGGCAATTGGGAGGGATGATTTAAGATCCATCCGACAAGAAGAATAGAACCCGTATGTAGCTCAAGATGAAGAATGATGCGGAATTCCTCCTCCATCTATTTGACAAAAACCTAATCCTTTTATAGAATCCTACCCCTTCCACTTTCTATTCTTGGGTTAGGGCTTCATGGAGGAGGTGGAGGCGGCCACCTCGCACTTTGCTGCCAAGGCCCTGCGAAGTCTGCTGCACCTCCATCAGGGAGCAGAGGAGTAGATACGGGTGTGGCAAAAAACCCTTGATGCGGTCCTCGAGCAGTGCAAGTGAGCGCTCAAGCTCCTTAAGAATATAGACCTGGATCCGACACTATAAGAAAAAAAACTATTAGCAATGGTTAATTACTGTCGCTAATAGTCATTTTGTCGTCACTAATGCTATTAGCAATGGTATGTCGTCGCTAAAAATTTGACGAAATAATCTCATCGTTAATTATCATTATTAGCAATGATAAATCCACCATCACTAATAAAGATAATCAGCTACGATATTAGCAACAAAATTTCATCACTAATAATTTTAATTTTTTTAATTAAACTATTAAAAAAATATTAACGACAGCGATTTCATCGCTACTGCCATCGCTAATATTTTTTTATTTTTTAATTAAAATTTAAAAACTATTAGTGATGGTAGTTTGCGTCGCTAATGCTGTCGCTAATAGTTTTTAATTTTTTTAAAAAATTCATAATTAAATATTTTAAAACTAATTTAATCACAGTAACAAGCAATAATATTTTTTAAAATCTGTTATAAATAAGATAACAATTATATAACACAATTATAAATATAAAATTAATTATATTATATTAGAAATATAAATTATATAATTTTATATATAGGTACTGCTTTATAAGTATCTAAATTGCATACATATCCAAAAAAAGTCATGTACGATTCTCCTCCTCGTCCTCCTCATCCTCCTCCTGTACATCTTTTCCAACAGCTGGTGGATAAGAGTCGGATGTCTCAGTATCCTGTAACGAAGAAAAATAAATATTATTAATAAGTTTTGATATGAAAGCGTATATATCGCTATGGAGATGTATATTTCGATATACTACTCCGATTCTCGAATAGATTATTCCTACACATTTCATTCAATGATACGAAACTATAGACACCATCGGTTCATCGTTTGGATAATTAGATCAAATTTTTACCCCCTATATCTCTTTTCTGGACTCAAGCTCAAACATGTAAAGCTTCTAAATATAAAAATTTAAAATAAGTAAAGAAAATACTAACAGACTTACCTGCTATGATGGTTGTAACAACAAGTCCAGCTGATCATGCAGATCTGAGTCATGAAGAATCTCAACAACCGTATCACGAACAGCGTCTCGAAAGCTCTGAGATCACTGGCTCCAAAGTCTTTGCACGACCTCCTTCATATGTGTGTCAGCCCATGTTTGGATCGTCGAGCCCTGAGAGGAAGATGTTAATGAAGATCCTCGAGCAAGTAGAGGGTCCTATGACCCGACTCCTACTCATCCCTCCGGTGGTCCTGAGCCATCTCTCGAAATCAAAGAGGGGCTGAGAGAATGGGTCCTCGCCATGCCGCAATATGAGTACTCCATATAATCCACCTATACAGTTTAGAATTTATTAGTTCATATATATCAGTATATATAAAAATTTAATAAATAATATTTTAAATTATTACAGTGATTTATCGAGAACAAGAATCTAAATAATCATGACCAGTCATCCTAGACTGGTGTGTGGCCTCCTATATCTCCTAGTGCACGATCCAGCTGCCGGATGTCTACAATAAATAAATAATAAAATTAAATTAATTAAATATATAT
>KE504979.1:122305-133142 GCA_000441515.1 Elaeis oleifera | reverse complement strand
ATATATATATATATATATATATATATATTATTATTTTTGAGATTGCTTGCTTTCCACAACACCAGCACTGTAATCAAATTTTTGGAATAGAACTTTCAAAATTCTTTGTATTGCCAGTGTTTCCTTTTTTCATCCTTTTTTATTTTTGTTGGCATGGTCCGAACTTAGAGATTCTTTCAGACTTCGTATGAAGGTTTATCGGGGATCTTTGAGTTGGTCCTCGAACGGTCAAAGCTTTAAATCTAGTTTGTTAAAAATGAGAAATTTTTGAGGATCCTTATAGGTTAGCCCTCACCTCTTGATTGTCGGAATCTTCAATTCATACTGCTTGGATAAATAAGCTCTGAAGGTCCTTATAAGTTAGCCTTCACTTTTCAAATGAGGGTCCTTATAGGTTAGCCCTTCGAAGATCCTTTTCGGTTAGCTTTTGTTTCTCATGCAAGGGTCCTTATAGATTAGCCCTTTGAAGATTTTTTTAGATTAGCTTTCATTTCTCATGCGAGGATCTTTATAAGTTAGCCCTCCAAAAGTTCATTTAGGTTATCCTTCACTTCTTGGTCAATCGAGATTTTCGTCGACTCTGCTCATGTAGAAATGAGGAGCCTTCAAGGATCCTTGTAGGTTAGCCCTTGTTTCTTGGCTGTTGAGGTCTTCGGTTCGAAATATATTAGAAAGTGATAATATCCTGAAAAATTATTTATTAAAGATGATTAACACATTATTGATTATTGCCTCTTGGTTGTCAAATCTTTAGTTCATACCACTTAGATCGATTAGCTCTGAAGGTCCTTATAAGTTAGCCTTCACTTTTCAAATGAGAATCCTTATAGGTTAACTCTCCGAAGATCTTTTAAGTTAGCTTTTGTTTCTCATGTGAAAGTCCTTATAGATTAGCTCTCCGAAGATTCTTTTAGATTAGCCTTCATTTCTCAAGTGAGGATCTTTATAGATTAGCTCTTCGAAAGTTCATTTAGGTTATCCTTCACTTCTCGATCAGTTGAGGTTTTCATCAACTCTGCTCTTTTAGAACGAGGGGCCTTTGAGGGTCCTTGTAGGTTAGCCTTTGCTTCTTGAATGCTGAGATCTTCGATTCAAAAGCTATAAGAAAAGTGACGATATCTTAAAAAATTATTTTATTGAAAGATGATTAACACATCATTGATTATACATCTGAAGGTTTTCAAGTTCCAAGACTGAGGTAAGGGAGTTCTGTTCAGTTGTTTTAGACAATAAATTCTGGATCTGACGACTTTAACCACTCAATAGGGCCTTCCCATTTCAGAGACAACTTCCTCTGTTCTATAGATTGTGATACTTTGATGTGGTGCAGGACTAAATCACCGACCTTGAATTCCTTGCCTCGAATATGAGAGTTATAGTATTGTGCCACTCTGTACTGGTAGGCTGCCATCCTCACTCATGCCTTCTCTCGGACCTCTTTGAGCAAATCTAGATTTGCTCGGAATAGCTCCGTATTATCTTGATCGTTGTAATTCTCAACCCATGGGGATGGGAGTCTGATTTGTACAGGAATGACCACTTCTATCCCGAAGAAGAGGCTAAAAGGAGTCTCTCCCACGGATTTCCTCTGAGTGGTCCGATAGACCCAAAGCACGTTGTGCAGTTCACCACCCATGATTCTTGGCTTGATCTAATTTGGCTTTTAATCCCTATAAAAAGATATGGTTAGTCACTTTAGCTTTTCCATTGGCTTAGAGATATCCCATCGATGTGAGATGGTGTGAGATACCGAGACTCTGACAAAATTCAGCAAATATGGAACCAAGAACTGACGGTCATTGTCTGTGATTAGCACTTATGGGAGGCCAAAGCGGCAAATGATAAACTTTCACACGAAGACCTTTACTATAGCTTCAGTAATGCGAGTGAGAGGTTCGGCTTTCATCCACTTTGTGAAGCAGTCAATGATAACAAGTAAATTTTTTTTGATCCGATGCTTGAGGAAAGGACTCAGGATATCCATCCCCTATTGTGCAAATGGATAGGGAGTGCTGATCGGGACCAGCAGAACGGCTGGTTGGTATTGGATGTTGGTGTTTCATTGGTATCGATCACAGTATTTGGCAAAGTTGGCTACATCCTACTGCATCGTAGGTCAATAATATCTCTATCGAAGTATTTTATAAGCCAATGACTTACCACCTAGATAGTTTCTGTATATCCCTTCATGTACCTCCCGTAAGGCATAATCAGCTTTGGATGGGTGCAAACATCTAAGAAGCAGGAGGGAGAAGGATCTTCTATATAGCTTACCTTCATAGAGGATATAGTGAGGTGCTTGGTGCTTGATTTTTCGAGCCCCTTCGAATCTGAAAGCAATATCCCATCCCTCAAGAATTGGATGTACAGATCTATCCAGCTTAGTTCGATGTCAATTTATAAGATAGGGACTGATTCCTCTATGCTTGGTTCCTTCAGGACTTCAAAGAAGGATCTCCTATGCAAATCTCTTGATGCCAAAGTCGCCAATTTAACAAGAGATCAGCTCTCGAGTTCTGCGATCTGGATACCTACTGAACGTCGAAACTATCAAATATTGGGATAAGGTCTTTACCTTCTGCAAGTACTTCATATTTCCTCCCACACCTCATAATCACCCTTCACTTATCCCATCATCAATTGGAAGTCACTGCAGATCCTCGATTTTTGTACTCTAAATTTTTTTATAATATTTAATCTAACGATAAGAGCTTCATATATATTCAGCTTCATTGTAGGTGTCCGAAAAATCGAACCTCAAGGCATATTGGCAACAAGTCCTTCCGAGGCAATTAGCAATAAGCCTACTCCTGATCCAGATAGAATTTGATGATCCATCCACATACATGACCCAGAGCCTTTTAGGTTTGCTTTCAAACAGACCTTTGGTTGGTCCAGCCTCTTCATGGCTATCCTTTAGGATCGTACACTCTGAAATGAAGTCTGCTAGAGCCTGTGCCTTGATAGAAGGGTGAGATCGAAACTTCATATCGAACTTTATGAGCTCAATTGCCCACTTTGTCAATCAATCTGATGTGTCAGGTCAATACAGGACCATCTTGAGGGATTGGTCAGTTAGGACTACAACGTTGTGTATCTGAAATAGGATCGAAGCTTTCAGACTGAAATAATGAGAGCGTAAATAAGTTTTTTAGCATAGTGTACCTAATTTCAGCATCTTGAAGAGTCTTAATGATGTAGTAGATCGACTTCTGGACTTGATCCTGTTTGTAAACTAACACTGCACTTATCACAACAGGAGAGACTGCCAAATATAGATATAGCTCTTAATTGGGTCCTGACTTATCAAGAAGTAGCACAGAGCCGAGGTAGTTCTTCAATTCTTTGAATGCTCATTGGCATTCTTTGGTCCATTGGAAGTTCCTCAATTGCTTGAGGATCTGAAAGAAGGGAGACAACACTCAGCCAATCTAGAGATGAACCGACTTAGTGCTGCCACTTTTCCAATGAGGCATTAGACCTCCTTCATAGTCCTTGATGGGTTCATCTCTTGTATAGTACGGATCCTCTTAGAATTTGCTTCTATTTCTCGACCTAAAATCATGAATCCCAAAAATTTTCTTGAGGCAACTCTAAAGACATAATTCATCAGATTTAACTTCATCTAAAACTTTCAAAGAGTGGTGAAGGCCTCCTTGAGATCATCGATGTGGGCTTACGAGGACTTACTTTTGACGAGTATGTCATCTACGTAGATCTTCATATTCCGTCTGACTGATCTTTGAAAATTTTATTTACGAAACGTTGATAAGTTGCACCTACATTCTTCAAGTCAAAAGACATAATCCTATAATAAAAGAGACCTCGATCTGTAATAAAGATGATTTTTTTCTCATCTTCGGATGCCATCTGGATTTGATTGTAACCAAAAAAAATATCCATGAAGGTGAGGAGTTCGTATCCCCAAGTAGCATCCACCAACTGATCGATCTGAAATAGTGAATAGTTATCTTTCAGACAAGCTTTGCTCATATCAGTGAAATCAATGCAAATTCACCATTTGCCATTCACTTTCTTCAAGAGGACCGTATTAGCAATCTAGTCTGGATAGATTGCCTTTCGAATGAAGTCAGTATTAAGCAGCTTATCTACCTCATCAACTATTGCCTTCTACTATTCGGGGCAAAGCTTCATTTCTTCTATTTAACAGTTCGGTTGGTTGAATTTATGTTCAGTCGATGAAACATCACTATAGCATCGATGCTTGACATATCAGCTGGTGTCCAGATGTAGACGTCGGCATTTTCTATAAAAAGAAGTGAGACAATCTTTGGTTACCTGATCCAGGTTGGACCCAATCTGAACTGTGTGCTCTTCATTCCATCATTTAATGGGATCGTCTTAAGATCTCCCATCGATTCTTCGTACTTTTCAGCTAGTTCATCACGGGTGTCCAATCCATCATTGATACATGCATTAAGAGGTTGTGTTCCCTGAAGAGCAAGGGTGTAACATTACTGTGCCAAGGCATGATCTTCTCAGATCTCTCTAACCTCATACTCAGTTGAAAATTTTACCTTCAAGTAATATGTAGACACCACGTCTTGGAGTGCATTCAGTCTTGATCACCCGAGGATGGCAATGTACACTAATGGTGCCCGGATTACAAAGAAATCAACCTAAGCTATGGATTATTAAGGGGCTCAATCGGTAACTATCATTGAGGTAATGACTCCTTCAAAAGGCATAATATCCTCAGTGAATCCCATGAGAGAAAAATCGAGTTGCCCTAGCCGCTCTCAGGATATACCCATTTTAAAGAAACATCATGGAATAATATGTTGGTTGAACCTCCATTATCAACTAATATACCGCATACATCATAATTTGCTATATTCAAAGATACAACGACCGTATCATTATGTGGAAACTAAACTCCTTGTGCATCTTGTTTCATGAAATAATAGATTCTTTAGATCTTCATCTCTTGGTCGGTTCTACGGGTTCCTTCGTCCCATCGCCATGATGCCCCCTAGTTATAGTGTTTATTATTCCAGCTATATGTCGATCTCTGGAGGGCATTCTTTGCTATATCCATTATTTGGTGATAGTAAAAGTTTGATTTGGACTTCGGTCCTATAGTTTTACCTCCATATTGGTGGGTTTTCCACATAAATCTAGTGTCCTTATACTTGATTTATATTTTTTGTTGGATTTGATATTGTTGAGTTATTGCCTATTTTAATTAGCACACAAGGGATAGAATTTTTTTGAGTATAATTATTTTGTTGCACTTTCACCCCCATAAGAATTTATCCTATTATCCTCTATGCATATGCCTTGAATATTAGATTGGTCCCTTGGAATTAATCCATCTAATAATTTTTGATTAATAGACGTATGAATCATGCATGTCATAAGTTCTTCTATTTTAGTTATAAACACATGATTTGCATATAGATTATTATGTATGGGGTGTTTATGCTTATGAAATCTATTTTAGGAACTAACCTGTATATTATCCATATCTATTCTTTCCTTTTCTAATTTTCTTTGCCAACTAGTATATAATCTATGATGATTTCTATTATTTTTTCTAGCTACACATTAAATACAATGTAGTGCTAAATAAACTATTATAATAAAAAATTAATGGTTAAATTTATGTTTATCAAGCAATGAACTTTAATTATGATCAGGCATATAAACTCATGAATACCAATGTCCATATGTGATGAACACAAAACTATAGCCTTGTAATGCCTAGGTATAGTTTTTCTTCTTTTCTAATTGATAATATAATAAGTTATAATAAATAGAAGGCTTCAATAGTCAAACTTCGTCTGTTATATATTAAGAATTGAACTTTAATAATGATGAAGCATGCTAATATAGGTGTAAGTCCCAGACCTTTGGCCGTTGTATTGGATTACGAGGCTTGATCTAAAGACCTACTCAATTTTGCATTAGGCTTGCTTGGCCCAAGGAGAAGCAAACTCATGTAGCTTGCATATGAGTTGTGAGAGGGGAAGAAGGATGACTCCCCGAAGAAGATGACTCTGATCCAATCTTCTTCTTAGAGTTCTATGGCAATACAGCCTTATCCAAATTTCTTCTATCGATCATGATTTTTCTCTATAAGAGAGTCCTCTAACCCTTCCTCCAGAATCCGAGTTTAAGATCTTTCGATTGAACTGAATTTTATTTTCTTTTAGGAAGGAATTCATCGGCATCTTGGCATGGATCTTGTTGGCGACAAATTAAGGTAAGGTTGCTAAACCTTCTTTCGTTCTTCTTTCTGATCTTTGGGTTGTTGCTACAGTTGCCAATGTGAATAAGGCTATATTGTTTTAAATTTTCTTTTCTTTATTTTTTTTGACGACCATCGACGATTGTGACTATTATTGGTATCATCACCGTGTCATTGTCGAGCACTGCCGTTGGCTACCAACCCAAGTTTTCCACTGCCACGATGAGAAGAAGAGGGGAAGAGGAGGGGATGCTAGCTCTATTTTGGAGAAGAAGAGGAAAAGAATGAGTTGTTCTTTTCTCTCACTTCTCTCTACCTTTCTTTCTTACTCTTTATTGGATTTAGGGATCCATAAGAAAAAGAAAACTAGATTTCCTATTTTCCTTCCACGTGTTCTCTCTCACTTTGATTTTCTCCCTGTGCATGCCTTAGTGGATCAATAGAAGATTTCTAATTCTTTCTCAATAGATTATGGATTGATTTCCATATATAGAACATCCCAAATTGGTATCCCAATATTGTCGATCATCCTAAAACTCATAATTAGCAACTCCTAATCTACTATTCTTACTAATTGATGAGTTATCGATTTTTTGACATGAGGAATTGGGTTGCACCATTCTAATCAATTCATGCCCTAAGTATTGTCGTTGGTCAGTTATGTTCCCTTTCATATGCACATCTCTTTTATGTCAAAGTTTAATTTAGGACAAGTGTGGTCAGTTAATCAAGAAGATGTTGAATAAGAGAATTGACGCTCTAATCCCTAAATCAGGATAAATCCGTAAATCTTTATTATTAACTAGTAAGTATTATATTGGATCAAAAATTTTAGATTAAAAGTAATTCGGATATTAAATCTTTGAAAATAAGAATCTAATAATAAATTATTTTTTCTTGTGTTGATGATTGATTGAGGATGAGTTGGATTTTGTCGATTGATTTGACATGCTAGACATGAACTAGAAAATAATTATGATTGAGTTATCCTCAGTAGGGTAAGAGTTTTTGGATATGATTACCCGTATATATGTTTGCTTATATACTGCATGACTTTGGTTTTCATAGCTGATTTTGATTGATATGTGATTATCGATATGACTACTTATATTTTCTGTATTACATATTTTATTGATGACTTTTGAATGGTTTAGATTGTAATATTGGCTACTATAAATCTTCAAAAGAATATAATATGACATAATATTTTCTAACATAATTGAGATTTAATAAATTGATAATCAAGAAAAGAATATTTTGGACTAGCCATATTAAATTGAGAATATATAGTCCGTTATAGGCAGGAGCATAACACTAAGAATAGCCTACTATGGATAGAAATATGGTATTATAAATAATCTGTTATAGATAGGAACATGATATTAAGAATAGCTCCGTCATGAGCAGAAACATCATACTTTAGTTGTCAATCACAGACTAGAGCATGATTGTGATTAGTTCAAAGTGCTAAAGATAATTATTCATTGATCTGGATCATGTTAATAAGATTTGGATGATGAGATATAAAATCATAATTAAGTAAAAAAGATTTCACTTAATGATATATATGGTATATCACTTGTGAATAAGATAGATATTTGACGATAAATGATGCATATTTTAGTATATATCGATATTGAGTTATATTGAATACTTGATATTAGATTTCATGGTTTAAATCTTTTTTTATACTATTTATCTATTATTTTAAATTATATTCTTATATTGATGTGAGTGTATGAAATTTTATTGGACTATAAAGCTTAACTTCCTAATTCTATTTTCTTCTCAAAGTTACAGCACACTCATGTTGATGTGGTTTGGACTCATGGATGAAAGGATTGATAGATAGAGCATCATTAATACTTGGTCTGATAATTGAAGGATGATTAAATTTATAATTGCATAAATTTTGCTACTTATTATGAATTGAGATCATTATTATTTATGGTATTGAGATTGTAATGAATTTAAAGTCTTATATATTCTCTAAGATCTTACCTTAAAGAGTGTACGGTCGCATTGCATGGCCGATATGGATGCTGGGTTCAAGATGTGACAATAGATACTATTAACATATATATCGCATATTAAGTAATGCACTTTAACGATGCTTGAGCATATTAATATCAGCATTTTGCATAGTGAATGGAGAATTGAGCAAGCATATTATTAGCAGTGTAATTAATATGCATTGCAAATTAAGCAATAAGCTCAAAATGATGGTCAAGCACATTAATATTGGTGTTATTACTACTAGCATTTATGTAGAGAATTCAGAACTCCACACAAGTTAAGCCCCTATTTTGAATATATACAATAATAGAATAACTTGATAACTTAGTTATTTTCCAACAATCAAATCATGTTAGCTAACTAGATAGTTATCAACATGAATTGCCACAAAAAAAATAACATATCATTACTAATCACTAGCATTTCTCCACAAGCATTCAAGGCTTGCATCATGATATCACAATAATTGTTCTAGAGTAAAATCAAGTAACTCAACTTCCATTTCTAAATTCAATAATTAATAAATTCAAGCTTTAAGAAATATCCTGAATCTTTGTTTGCAAGAGTTTTATAACTCAACTATCCTTCAAACACTAACCAAATAAAAGTTTTATAACATACTTCTAACAATAAACTAAGAAAAAGTACTAATTCAAGCTACATCAGTATGGCTAACTCTCGCTTCTATTCATAAGTAGTGAAAGGCACTAGGCCGTGCCAGGCACGGCCCAGGCCCATTAGGCCTGAGGCTAAATGGCCCGTGCCTGGCATGACATGATTAGCCTCAGGTCCCAGTCTAATACTGCCCTAGGCCCGGTGGATGGCAGGTCACGCCCGCAGGCCTCTTTTTTTTAAAAAAAATTACAAATAGGCCATGCCAGGCATAGTCATTTTCAGTCTATTACGGGCTGTGCCTAGCACGGTCCATTTGAGGCGATTACGGGCCAGACCTGGCACGGTCCATTTCGGCCCACAATGACCAAAACGGCTATTTTGAGGTTTTTACCTTTTATCCCTCCTAATAGTCATAAACAGCTATTTGAGGGTATTTAGAAAAAAATTATGGATTCCTATAAATAGCTACCTCCTCTCTCATTCTCACCACACCAAATCTACTCTTCTCTCCTTATCTACTACTACTATTTCTCTCTTCTAGCAATATTGCAAGTGTTCTAGCAATTTAATTTTAGTTTGTATTTAGTAAATCTTCAAGTGCTACACAAGAGGAGGTCCTTGTCGAGGAGCACAAGAGGAGGTCCTTGTCGAGGAGCACAAGAAGAAGCTCATAAATCTCGACACTATCTTTACTCAATTCCTCCTCCTCTACTCAAGTCCTCCACCTTTGATTAGTTTTATTTTTTGATTCTTAGATTTAGAAATGGCATCTTATGATGAGAGCCATTTTGGCGTTCTTCTTATTTCTGAGGAATAGAAATTAATCTCGTTGCTCCTACTCTCTCTGAAACTAGTCAAGATCAAATCTCTTTTCGTAAGAGGACTAGTGCAGTTTGAAAAGATTTTGAAAGAATTTTGTTGACAGAATTTTTAGTTGGATGTGGAAGCGAGGCTTCAAGATAAAGATGGATATTCTACTATATCTTCTGATGAAGACAACACAAATGAGATCATAATTAGTAAGATTTTTTCAAGCTAGCACAGAAGAGCAAAGAGAGGATCTTGAAGGAGTTCAGTGAGAGCAGAGATAAGCTGGAATGATTTTATCTATTTTTTATTAATTGTATTAAGTTTTTAATTATTGAGGTGAGTCACTTCTATAATTCTTTTATTTCTCTCCCTCTTCATTATACTCTGGAGGTCAGGCCTAACCCTCCTCCTCACTGTATCATTTTGATATTTATTAATAAATTGATAGGGGTCCATGTCAAACCCCACACCTAACAAGATGCCTTTATATTTAAATCCCTAGTCCCCAAATTTTTAATTTATTCACATAATTTTTTTATAAATTTTAAAAAATCCTAAATAGATCGTACCTAGGCATGACCTATTTCGATTGGGCTGGCACGCAGACCGTGCCATGCCGTGCCGTGCCTAACCCACGGATCGTGCCAACCCAAGCTCTTATGGGCTGTGCAGGGCCTGGGCTGCGGGGCCAGAAAATGCTAGCTCAGCCCAGCCCCCTTTTTATGGGCCGTACCTGGCACAGCCCGTCTCGTGCTGGCCGGGCCATGTCATGGGTGGCCCGACCCAATGTCCATCTCTATGCATAAGCTCATAGCATTACCCCCTCAATGATTAGTTCTCCGAATCTATAATTAAAAGAAGTCCAAGCTCAATAGCTAAGTAATAAGCATCTTAACTAGATAATTTATAGAATAATATATATATTTTTTTAATAATATATGAACTAATGATTATTTATTTAAATATAATATGGAATGTCTAGCAATGCTTATATATTGATGTTCATATTCATAATCTTGTGGCAGGTTATATATATATATAGACACACACACACACACACACATATACATACATACATACATACATATATATATATAGAGAGAGAGAGAGAGATACACACACACATATACATACATACATACATACATACATATATATATATATAAGAGAGAGAGAGAGAGATAC
>KE504979.1:98516-113192 GCA_000441515.1 Elaeis oleifera | reverse complement strand
AATTAAAATTATTATTGAATCATAATATGACAATAATATGATTAATAATATATTATAATGTAATATATATCATAAATATAATATGTAATATCATATATAATATCATATCATATATATATATACAATATTGATATAATATATTAATAATATATTAGTATATCAAATTTTTTACAAGACTGAAGGATTTTTTTGTCCTCATATTTCAGTATAAGATCACTGCCTGAGGGTGATCTTAAATTTTCAATCTCAAAAATAGATATCCCATCACTGAGTTAGAGGATGATTTGAGAAGTGAAGATGATTTAAAATCACTGCCATATATATAGGATCACCATAATACAATTAAATATGGTGATCTCATTACTTTCATCCACATCATCTTTGATCTTGGATGAATCACTCCATAACAAATATCGGATTTTATCCATATTCAAATATGTAGACGAGATGAAGAGAGAGAAGCCAGGTGAAATGCTTAGGTACCGAATAAAAATTTATGCATTATAGCCAGGATGTGAGAGTATGGGGCCACTCTAGTTGCCCTAAGGTTTCCATGATGGATCTGTCCGAGATGTGTAGGCTAGCGACAAATAAAAGATGAGATTGTCTAGATCTGGAGAGTGACCATCCATCCTAGGTTGAGGCTCTTTCTCAAGAAGGTTGCTTAGGATCAGCTTTCGACGTACACACTCCTCAAAGACAAGGGCATGGAGCTTCTGGCTTCTTGCCCAATCTGCAGGCTAAAGGACGAGTTGATGGGGCATGCCATTTTGCGATATCCAATGTGAGATTGATCTGAAAGAGGGAGGGTGGCCAGTCTTGAAGACGTGCAGTAACTCCTAGTGGAGTCCTTATTGGATGTGATCCATTAGAGTGTGACTAAGAGGAGGATATATACCTAGAGGGGAGAATGGCTTACATCGCCTACCAGATTTGATTTTTCAAGAACAACTTGATCTTCGAAAGTGATGTGGTGCCTGCTTATTGAGTGCTAGAGAGAGCCATTTGCTTGACTACGGAATATAGCCAATTCAACACTGTCGGCCTATCCCTTGATGCTCTAGATCCGTGGAACTTACATGCTACCCTTACAGTGGTCCGGAGGGTTATCTTCATATCCCGAAAGCCTTCATTTTTGAAATTTGTTAAGGTGAATTTGGTAGTAGTGTCAGAGATGATAGGGACGGTGCAGATTTTGTTATCCAGGGTCCAAATGCCACATTATTGATGGTCGGGGTTCTTACCTCTTTAAGCCTTCTATCTCAAGAGATAAGCTTCATGCCACCTGGACAAGCATTATTTTATCAGGAGCTATGGGCAAAAAGATTTTCATAGAGGAATATTTTGCCACTGCTATCGGATGGATCCAAGATAACACAAAACAGCTGAAGGTTTATCCGCTTCTCTATGACATTCGAATTGCTCTTCATTTTTCAGTCATGATGCATATCTGACATATTTTTCAGAGGTGCAAATTGAGTTGTATCTTATATTATAGAACACTCCAGCGACTGGATCTGGAGACAGAATGAGGCGTGCCCATCGGCCCTATGCATGGGATCTTTGTACTTTAATTTATAGGTTGTGCTCACACCAGAGTTGTGCGATCGCTCGCTTATATCAAAAAATAAAATTTATGAAATTACAATACATCAAACTGTAGCATAGAAAAAGAAATTTAATTGTAGAAAAGTAATTTATTTAATAACTGAAATTTTGTTTATATGATTTCTAAAAGATTCACAATTACATCTCCATTAAATTTCATGTAATAAATCATTATTTTGTTATTTTTTTGATGAAAATTTTACATGTATTTTTGATTAAAAATACATATAATAAATTATTATTATAATAAATTATTATTATAATAAATTATAAATTTTCATCAAAAAATTTATTATTTTGCTATTAACTAAAAATACATACCAAAAGAAAAATGCACCATACTAGAGTGCATCTACCTAAACTTTATTTTTGTCTTTCAATCACTCTCTTAACTTTTGTCACATTTTTCATCATCCAATTGCTGCTTTTCTCCGCCAAAAATGTATATGTAGCCCTTTAATTCTTTAATTATAAATATGGGATTAGTAAAATTTGATTTTGAAGATGCTGTTAAAATTTGATTTATGGGGATGCTGGTAAAATTAACTCTTCAATCATCGTAGAATTAAAAGATCTTAACTAATTGGGTGCAGGGAAAAAATGAGTTTAGGCCATGCAAGCTTGTAGTTCGGGTTAGGCAGACCTAGCCATTAGATGCTTGACTTTAGTGAGGCTTGCGTCCGAAAATGCTCAATCATCTGCAAGATGGTTTATGTTTGAGTTCAAGATAAAACCCGATCCAACTCAAATTTTTGTTAGACGAAATTTTTTATACACGGCCTGTGGTGTAGAAAATCCGATGTAGAGCACACCACCTTATCCGATTGGATCACATAGCCACCGCTTTCCAACGTGCATTTAATATTCATAGTTCTATTTTTTCATTGGAAATTTTGAATGACGAAAATGCCCTTTTCCTTCTGAAAAAATTATGATGTCGATATTATGATATCCTTCGTTGAAATTATAACTTCCTACATACGATATCATAATTTTTCACAGAATGTCATAATTTTGGTAGAAATATTTTCGTCAGAAATATCTTTTTTTTTATGATATTCTATGAAAAAATTATAATATCTTCTGCGTGAAGTCATAATTTCAATATAGAATATCATAATATTAATATAGAATGTCATAATTTTTTAAAAGAAAAAAATATTTTTGTTATTTAAAATTTCAAACGAAAAATAGAACTGTGAATATTAAATACATATTAAAAAGTGATGGCTACATGACCCAATCAGATGAGACGATAAGTTCCACGTTAGATTTTCTACACCGCGAGTGGCATACAAAGAATTTCTCTTTTGTTAAAAGACTCGTAATCTCGCCCAACATAGCTTTAGCCATATGTTACCAACAATGTAAATTCTCATTTCTAAAAGAAACCCCAAGTATAATTAAAGAGTCGGCAAGTTGCATTTTTATGCATGCTTTAGAGTTCGTGCAACCCCTAGGATTTCTCATCATTAATTACTATGGCTGACGACGATACAATGATGATCCTCAGGTTCATGGCTGCTACAACGACTCAAGGCTCCGGTTCTCAAATAGGGAAGGGGGTAGTTCATGGGCAGAAGCCTTCCTAGCAGATGAGTAAAATAAGTGATGAAGAGATCATCGAACTTCAGAAATATTTTTCTGACATCTTAATTTTGCTGGAGGAAGAGTTGGCGGTGGCTCGTAGGCAATGGGAAATGCCGAAGCTTAGGGTCCCAAATTCTGGTGGATATGATTGCCAGAAATATCAAAACAAGATGCCAGATTGCGGAGGATTTTGAATCTTAATTTCTCGATGAAGGATATTATCCATTCCGGTTGTCGTCTCAAGAAACCAGAGATTTTGTGCTTGCAAAGATCCTTGGGTAGCTGGGTGTCAGGTCCTTGCCGTTGAGCCATAGTCGGACTCTTTCCCACAGAAGATGTGATTACCTCGGCATTGATTTTGATCCATTTACCACATCTCCCATGGGAGTACCGGAACAAGGCAACTTTGTTTAAGCCTGTTCAATAGCTGGCCAGCCTGTGTTCATTGATGATTTCATGGTGCAAGTCCGACGACTCAGCTACACTAGGGTTTGTGGTAAAATTAATCTCAAGAAACGCTTACAATCGAGATGGATAATTCGAGGGACTAAGCGATCCTTTTGGCAACTTTTGCGTATGAGAGTATCCCAATAGTTTATTACCAATTCTGTCGATTGGGGCATCTGAAAGGAGATTGTCGTGAGATGGGTATCTTCTCTTCTCCCGATGGAAACAAGTCAAACCCAGCAACTTTATCATTACTGATGAGGACGCGGGTGATCGTTCCACACTTCCTCCCATCACCAGCGATGATAATGGAGCTAATGTGCCCAATATATTGTTTCGCCCATGGTTAAAAGTAGAGTTCGAGAAGACCTTGGGAAACCCTAGCTTTGGAGCACTAGGCAAAGTCGTCCCCTCTACTGACTGAACCCTCAGTTCGGAGGTCTTCGCGTCAACATGTTACGAGACTCCTGTCTTAGGCCGGTCACCGTGGGGATGATGAGGAAGATGACAGAGTCATGTAAGGTTGACTTGGTCGGCGCTTCATAGCGAGTTAACTCATCCGAGTTAACTCATCAACCTAACTCACATAAGGATGAACCTTCATAAATGGGCTAGGAAAAGCCCACTAAATTGGCTCGGCACCAATCTCTTATGCATGGTAGACTTGGCCCACTGAACAAATTTGGAACTTTGGTAATTGTGGACTATGGGCTTCAGGATTCTACCATGCCCACTTCTTTCGCTCTCGGAAAGGCATCAAATCAAGAAAAAAGGGCTCGATCACCTACTCATGTCCAAGGTAAGACTACTGGTAAGGGAGAAAACAATGTTGGAGATCAAACTATGCCATGGAAATTGCCAGCAATCGCGCATACGAATGGCTCCAATTATTTAGCGGACCCAAAAGCTGTGACGGTTGATCTTTCTCTTCCTAGGCCACCATCAAATAAGCTCTTTGTGTTTCCTTGTAACATATGGTAGATGGTTGGTGAAGCGTCATCATTTGCAGGTCACAAGAATGCTAAATTACTAGTGGAATCATTTGCTACAATTGTTTCAATGAGGAACACAAGGTAGATGAAGTTGGATTAGAAATCAAAAAAGATGAGTACGGCCAGGCAATCGTTTCCATAAAGCAGGCTATGGGTTTAAATCCTTCGACAGAGGAGAGAGATGATGATATTGATTGCATTCATCCATTAGAACCATTAGGTGAAGTTCAGAGGGGGCACCGATCAATCTTCTTCTAATTTACAATGAAGATTCCAATTGTAGAAGGGCCTGTAAACCTACATTTTTAGAAATATTTGAAGACTACTTCAAGTAAATAATTCTCATATCTATGTCTTTTTTGAACAAGATTATGTGGTGGAAGTTTAGATAGGGCACGTCTTCATCTTCTGCCAAGTTGGTGCTTACATGCAATGAAGTCTCAAGACTTGAAGATGGTATTATTGTAATTTGGCAACAAGAAAATGAGAAAATTGAAGCTTTCAATAAGAGCTCACAGCAAGTAATATTTATTATAATAGAGTCAGGAAAACATCCTTGAATTCTGTTAGCCATTTATATAGATTTAAAATATTAGCATTGTCAACTGCCATGGACTGAGGCCTCTACTATTCTCAATCTAGATTTACCAACTTTAATTGCGGATGATTTTAACTTACGTTGATGGGCTATCTGAAAAGATGGGTGGCAAGTCTTTTATTGAGAAAATTAGTATTTGCGAGTTTTTATCTTTTATAGCTTCACATGATCTGGTTGATTTAATTTAGGATATTTAGGTGTACATTCTACATGATGTAATAATCGGACTAGTTAGACGAAGGTGTAGGAGAGAATTAATAGAGCTTTTGCTATCGTAGAATGGGTTCAAAGTTATCCAGATTATCAAGTATGCCATCTTCTTCGAATTACTTCTAATCATTACCCTATTATGATTGAGACCACTTTTGAAATTTCTTATAAACTTCTTTTTAGATTTGAAAATTTTAGTCATTATTTTTCTTTTTTAGGACATTATTTATAGTATGTGGACTATTTATATTAGAGGGGATGCTATGTATCGTATGTTTAGGAGATTAGAGCTCCTTAAAAGGAGATTACAATCTTAAAATAGGAAGGTAGTGTGGGATATTATTCGTAAATTGGAGGAGGTCGAAAATTAATATCAGAATTACAAAAATAAAGAGTGTGAGGAGGGAGGATTATTGAAGGGATTTGTCCTTTCTTCATAGTAAATTGGTCTAATATAATCCTATTGTTTGTTAGCCAAAAACTATGTGAAGACAGAAATTTAGGTTTCTTGGCTTAAGGAGGAGTACAATAAAATTTTTTACCAGGCTACTATTATTAGAAGGTGAAGAAATGGAATTTACTTTCCTAAAAATGATATTAGAAATTCTATTGGGAAGGATAATGCTATAAGGCAAAAATTACTTCACTTTTTCGGCACTAGATGCAGGAGAGATGAGGAGAATATTTGTTATTTCTCTTTCTAATACTATTTTATTTGGTGCTGAGAAAGGGTTACTCATTAGAGATATTTTGATGATTTATCACTGATTATTTTAGATTACCGTGATGACCTCATTCGGATCGCCAAACGGTGCCATAAAGTTGCGTTTTGACAGAGGCGATAAGCTTTGGCGGGATATCCCCTGAACCGGACTGCAATCTGCGGCTTGCGTGTTGGGTCCTGGCGAACCGTTCCCACTTGGCCACTTCTCTTCCCGTGCCCTTATTTAGACGCGAACCCAATCCCTTGGTTTTCGATCACTTGTATCCAATCCGACAGCCTCATCCGATTCTCTCCCGCGAAGAAGGAGACGGAGGCTGAAGGAGTTCGAACGGTCTCAAAGGTAAGGCCTCGCCGTCTCTCTTTAACCGATTGTACCCAAGGTGCCACCTCCTCCTTTACCTCTTAATCTTTCCTCCTTTCTTTGCCCTCGCATACCAAGAACCTTGCAATCGTGCTTGGTGTCTGGGAGAAAAGCCATCCCATGATATTGTTTTTAAAGAAAATGGCATATTTTAACAAAACAAATCAATCGAGGGGCCTTTTATATAATTTGGAAGACTAGGAACAGTCTACATCGTTTATGTTGTGTTCCTTCTCTCATTTTTTTCATTGTATTGTTAGTTAAGGGATTGACTGAATGTATATCGTTTTAAATTTTAGTTTGAAGAACATTTATTAGCTACCATACTTTTGTTAGGTTTGTTTGTTAATCAGTATATTTTGTCGATTAGGAAGCGATTAGTCGGCCTCAGACAATGCTTCACACTTCAAACTTCCTTGATCAACTCCATTGCCGTTTTGGGTCATCAACATTGCCTCCACATTACTCATGTATGTCTTACAACACCGCTACTGGATCTTGGAGCTCTAAACAGCTTCAATCTCGTTTAGGTAAGTCGTCAAAAGTAATAAATAATAATTTTGTAGCAGTCTTCTTCTTTTATCTTCCTTTGTCTTTCGAAATTGTGGTCTACCAATTCATTATTTCTTTGCTCCAGGTAATTTAAGATCTTGTCGTTCAGAATTCAGAGTTACGTGCTGGCAAGTGCTAGACTCCACAAAGACATGCCGTGTTCAAGAAGTGGTAATTCTAAATCATTTATGACAGCCTCCTATGTTTTGGTCATCAAATTATCTTATAATTGGTTGCATTATCACTTGAAGGTCATGGAATTTTATTCATTGTATGAGAACAATTTGCGATATTTCAAGAATGCTCACCATTAGGGCTTGAATCAAAATTTATCATGCAAGTGTCAGTTAGTTCCAAAGTGATCATACAGCGTAAATGCCAGCTACTGGTACACAGCTCATGGAGAGATTCATAGCATTGCCTAGAGTGATTCTTAAAAAATATGCAGAGACATGCTTAGGAAAACTAATATTGTAGTTTTATCCATTTCAAATCATAGAATGGCGTGCTATGAACTTTTGAATTACATGTTTGACTTATCCAAACAAACCTAACAATATAAACTATATTACCCAACCATGCATGATGAGCTTCTTTTTCTCTTATTACTTATTTCAATCTCGACCTAAATAAAACTGTTAAGAATTCTTGGTAGAGAAAAGTGATGGAAGTGATTCAAAAAGTTACCTCTACATGTTTTAACCAACTAAAAGGGAGTTCCAAGGCGAGCATAATACATGTTTTGTTCTTTGAATAAGCCTGTATTCACTACCACCCCCCCCCCACACCTTCTTTCTATATGTTTGAAGTATCATGTTATTGGTGAGATATTATATTATTCCTTCCTAAGTACTGGCATGGAGCTATAAGGAAATGAATGTGCCCTATTTAAGAATATTATTGGTATCCGAAAGATAATAAAAAGAGCCTTGTAGTATTTTTTTCATAATCTTGACTATTCAGTTTGCTTTGTTGTGGTGACTGGTTGTATTTTTGAACATGTGGATCTCAGTTTGGACTTCTGGAAAAAAAATTACCATCTCTTAAATTCACTAGCTAAGCACCAAAAATGGGTTATTTTCTTCTCAGAAAAAATAAACAAATTAAGAAACTTTATCATATTCTGATTATTCACTCTTGGTTTGAGCTGTGCAAATAGTCATGTTTTGAAAGATCCATTCAAGGTTCGGAATCTTGGTACTGGACTCTATGCAGGCATCATACCAGTGAAGTGTTGGTATTCCCAGTATTAGGGGTTAGTTTAGGTACTGATACGATATGGTGTGCTCGATACGAGGTTTGCAAATCTTGGATCCATGAAGTAGTTAGAATTTTGTGGACTTCAGAAAAGATCTCCTTCCTTTTTTTGAAGAAGAAGAAACTTTGTTATTGGATCGAACTAGGATCCATCAAAGAACACATCATATTTAAATTTGGTGCTATAGCATTTCCTGCACCTTCTTCAATATAGAAAGTAAGCTACTTGTGTCACGTCTACCTTTGTCCATCATGTGTGTGGTCAAACACAGTGAAACATCTATTTCACCATGTTCGGTGGAACCTTACTTAAGTTTTACTCATACAACTTGTTTGTACATGAAGAATACATTTATGTTATTTGTTCACCAATGCTCTTGCACTTTCTTGCATCTGAAGGTATTAATCAAGCTATTCATGATTATCCCCAAGTTCCTGTTAAGAATATAACGATTGATATGTTGATAAAGTGTATTGTCATCATGAATTTTAGTTCTAGAAATTTCAATTCAATTGATTTTGTGCAAGATGGCTCTATTTTGAGTAGGCTGAAGGAGACTTTAGCTCCTGATCTCAGGTTCTGCCAATTTTGACTTAAACTAATTAAGTTTGGCCAAGGATAAAATGACCAAACCAATCATGAATGCTGTAGTTATTTATTGTTTGGCTCAAGGATACAGGTGCTAACTGTACCCATCAGTGCCAACCATGCCATGCCACGCCAACATGGTGTAAGGCACTTGGAATGCACATCTATTGTGGTACCCTCTGTATCACAGGGTACTGCCTCATGCTAACTCATATAGATCCATGCCAGTTAGGCATTTGATACCCTGTGTATCACAGGGTACTGCCTAATGCTAACTCATATAGATCCACACCAGTTAAGCATAGGTTGATACCACTTCCTACCAAGCCAAATTTTCATTTTCTTCTTTTCCTCTTCTGCATGCCACATGTCAGTATGCCCAGCATGCCCATCAGCACTAGCACTTGGATCCTTCATTTGTGTTTGGACTGTCATAATGGAATTATTTCTTCATTTCTTAAAGCATAATTGAATAATTATTTCAGGCTTAGGTCTAACTTTCATTTTCTAGTTGAAAGAATAGGACCCAATTCACTTAGCAGCATTTTTTGTTTATATGAATTACTCTTTCCAAGTGTTTTGGACTTTCCAAACACTATCAATCATTCACTACTTGTAATCTAATGTGCAAACATAGCAGTAGTCCCAAAGATATAAATAAATAAATAAAAGACTAGTACTTCTAAATTTCTGATCAATTAAAATGTATTGAAAAATATAATATAAAGGAGGAGGAATCCATGGTATATATATAGGCTTAAGCTGGGTCTTCATCAATCTAGAATTGCATGCTATAGCAAGAAGTAATTGATATCCTGTGCTATCAGAAATATGAACCACCTGTTTTCTCTGAGCAGGACCTTTTTTTGGTTGTTTTTTTTTGGGCATATTTGGGCAGAAAGAAACCAGCAAGGGACATAGAAAACCTTGTGTTAAAAATGTCCTCCTTTGTTCAGTATTGCATCCAGTCTTGCATGCTGGAATCTCAGGATTCTCATAAATTGGTGAGGTTGTTCCTTACACCCTGAAAGGAACCAACCCATCTGTTTCCTTGAAAAGCGCTTCAGATGGAATGGATCAAATTATATACTGTATAGTGATGGTAGAGGCTTCATATTACTAAGACACTTCAGCTTTTGAAATCTGGAGTGTCAACACTTCTGGAAGCTTGGACATGGCATGACACATATGGGTATCCCAAGAAATGGATGCCTTGCTCATATCAGCAAGAGTTATCAGTACTTGGCATAATTTTGTTGATGCCCTATCAAAAGACCTCCAGAGCAAGTAACGGAACTTCAATTCTTAATTTGTTTTCACAGTTGTAATAGTCACATCACATTGCTATATGCTTCTACTGGAATTTGATGCCTTTGTTTCTGTTATAATGTGATGAAAAATGGACTCGGCATTTTTTCCTTTTTTGAAAAGAATACTATCAATTACTCCACATAGTCAATAAATTCCCTTATATTTTTTTTGCATGCGCGCGCGCGCACACACACACACACACATATGCAGGCGTACACACAACACGGATACATAGGTTGAAGTGTCATTGCTCTTTTGGATGCCCAAATGCTTTGGCATCTTGCCAATCTTTGAAGCAGACTTCCCTTTTAGGGATGCCTAAATTAATGTCAGAATATATCAATTGTGTGGAGCCTGATGAAAGGTGATAATTTGGATTTTGAATGCATTGATGGTTGCTGTTGGTTTTGATAGTTCATATTTGCAGAAGAATCAGTCCATTGGATAACTTTAAATGTCACATTTTGTTCCAGTTTATTGCCACACTGCTCAAAGTGGACGAGGATGGAGCCTCCCTATTGGACAGAAATGGAATGCCTCCACTTATTTTACCATTGATGAAATCTTTTGTCGCTCTTTTTTTTTAATTTATTTTTTAAGTTCCTGAATTAGCTTGATGGAGAATAGGTAGACTTGTTCAAAAGGATTAGGAAAAAGTAGTGATAAGGAAAGGAGAAATTTAGGATGCATGGATGATGGATCAGAGGATGGCATAGAATAGGGTTGGTCCGATAGTCAAGATCTATTAGAGAGGAGATGAAATAAACTGTGTTTGGTTAGTTTATCTCCTACATCATTGCAGAACAGCATCATTACATTACCTGTCTCTTGACTATGGCTATTTGTCCAGAATTTGTGTCTCTGTCAACCGATTTATCTTTCTGTATGTAGACTCTTAACCAGTACTCGCTTAGTTCAGCTAGATATGTGCTGGTACCTCATATTACTAATTATGGTATAATGTCTTTAAACCAAATTAGTTAATATGTCAAACCAAATGTATCTGTATGCAGACTATAGACCCTCCCTTTGTCTGTTATAACTGTAATCCTCACTTATATTGCCTGCTGTAACATTGACTTATGCATTTCTTAATTTTTGCCTTCAGGATAAGGATGGTGATTCTGATGAATCAAATTATTTCCACACGTCCAAACTCTTAGGAACTTTCCAATTGAAAAGATCTATGGAGAGGTTGTCATAGTACGTTTTGACTCCACTCTTTTGCTGGAAGCACTGGACTCTAATAATTTCTCATTAGATAAATCTCTTTTTACCATCAAATATTTATTTAATGCTGGGGCAAAAGTACTTCTAGTCAGTAACTGGGGTCGACCAGGCGATCCCATGCTTCTCTCCGTAGAGTCCCTTGCAGGTCAGTAGCATTCCTGTTGTCAAACATGTGATTTATCTTTCTTGTAGATTATTTAGAGCTCGCAATGATGCCAATGCCTCTTTACTGTTTGTATCTTTCAATCAGTTTTCTTTTGCTATTTCATAGTGTCTTTGAGAATTTCTATTTTTATCAGCTTTATTAGGCATCATTACTGTTAGGTTGCAGATTGACTGAATACTAGAAAATCTTAGATAGATATTTATTTAAATTATCTTGGCCTATAATCTGAAAATTAAATTGGTTTATCGACTTGATTTTACTTTAACATTAACGATCAACAGACCATTTGTCATCACTTCTCCAAGTAAAAGTTGTGCCGGCAAATGATGTTTCTGGTTTGATGCAGTCCAAGATGAATAAGTGGGAGAATGTAGATATTCTTCTTCTTGACAACCTGACGAAGTTCAGAGAAGAAGTTGCCAATTGTTCCAAGTTTTCTGAGAAATTATCTTCAGGCGCCACCATATTTGTTAATGATGCTTTCTCCTTATCACATAAGATTCTTGCATCGACTGTTGGTGTCACTCGCTTTTGCCATGCATCTGTTGCTGGCTTCAATTTTGAGGAAGAACTACTCCAATTAAAAAGATCAGCAAAACCACTAGACAACCATACCTTGCAATTGTATGTTCTTATCCTCGTTCATCTTTTAAGCAGTAATCATCGCAAGCTATGCAGATTTGGTACATATTCTTTATAACATGTTTTTGTTTGATTGTGAAGTGCAACATTTTTTTTTTTCAGTTCTTCTTCTATATCAAGTTGCCAGGGAAAAATTCAATTGCTTTTTGTCTTTCTTTTTTTTAATTTTATTTTTAAACCATATGAAGGGTAGCCAACAGCATTAGTATCATCCATATTGTTTTATGGAGATGGACTTTTGGGGGTTTGAAATTAACAGTGCATGGTTCGATGCTCCTAGAAATTTGATGATATTAGTGAGCATGATGGACCTTGGGCTTGCCATTGATGTGGTTCAAGATAGACACGTACATTGCCATAGTTAGAAATACTCGCAATAACTTGTTGTGGTGATCATGTAATTTTGCCCCAGTGCTGGTAGAGATGGGTTTGTTGTGGACTGCATATTTAAGGCAAATTGTTATAGCCTGTAGGTATCTCCTTCTGCATCTTTTGATCCGGCAACATTTTCCTTTAGTTAGTGGAAGAGGGGAACGTTTTATGTAGTTAACAAAGTCGTACATGTCAGTCGTTGCAATACAATCACATTAGAGCTACTGTGCAAGTGTGTAACATATAAGCTACCATTTCCTAAGTGTGTAACAGGTCCAAAAAATGTTTGATTTTCAGTACTGAGAACTTATTGGCAAGTTCATCCACCAAGTTTCAAGGACTCAGTTGCATCTTGTGCACATAAGAATGTATTCTACGCATGATGGGAATTTTAAAAGTCTTGTTATCAGTTCACTTAATCAGCAAACCATCAGGAAACTACAGGGTGATTGCTTCGATGATTCAAGAATTGTCCCTTGATTTCTTTCCCTAGTTGCAGCATTGCAAGAGAGTTTCCCAAACTCCATTTTCTATGGAACTATCAGAAATAAATATATTAATATCTAGTTCTTATGTGTTTAGCCCAAAACTGTCTAGCAACCTGCAGTGCTTGTAGTAGATATTTAGTATAGTAATGAGATTATATGTCACAGTCACCCTCTATAATCAAGTTTAATGGAAAACGTCAATTTCAAATTTCATTGCTTGACCACACAGGCGCACAGTTTACTTTGATTTTCGTGCTAAAACCATACAGCTCATGCTGTAAAATTGATTTTCTTCACTCATAATGTAACCATTTACATTTTTTTGATGGCCCTATGGTATTGTTAGTTCCTCTTGTCTTTTGCTTTTTTGCTTATTTCTGATCATGCTAGCAATGCTATTATAATTGCTGTTGTACTCTTCTGTGCCTTTCTGGAAAATTCTATGATCTCAATGCATAGGAAGAAACAAAATCTTTTATCTTTTCTTCGATGCCATTGTCTAGTGTAATGAATGATCCACAAAAAATGGTTTGTCATGTGGTTTTTGTATTTCTTCTCCATCTAAACTGTTATGGTCACTACTTGTGACTTGAGTGTGAACCATATTGCCAGCCATCTTACTTTTTCAAGAGGGGTGAAGTACTTACTCATTGGCATTTTGTCCACCCGTCATTCCAGCCTAAAACTTTATTCATGTAATTTATATCACTATTTGTGGACTTTTTGATAATGAACCATGCTACTGTGCAAGCTTTGATTATTTTATAGGCAAGACTTTGATCCATCATGGGTTTGAAGGGGAATAGATTTGCTTTAGATGCGGATGTTGTGGTTTCTATGTTAGCAAAATTAAGCATCAACATACATGCTTCATCATGAATCTAGAATCTTGAATAAAATTTCTATGTTCGAAAAAACATCATGAATCCAGGATCTTGAATAAAAAATTTCTCACGGATACGTTAGAAAGCATACCTGATGCGGAAGAGAAGGAAGATATCCCGTCAGAAGAAACTGATCTCCTTGATAAATTGGTTTCTCTCTTCTCTCCCTTCTTTCTGTCGTAGCAATTTTGATGGTTATCATGGCTGTTACCTTAATGGGTAGGGAGAGGACCGATATATATCTCTTTTCCTAATGCGGTACGTCCATCAAGTAATCGAATGAAACCAATGAGATTTGTTTGTTATTAAGGATTAAATTGAATTCAAATTTCACAAACGGGATCACATAATCGGGAATTCAAATTTCATAAGCTGGATCACATAATCGAGAATTCAAATTTCGTAAGTCGGGCCACATAATCTAACATTCTTCCATTTGGCTAAGTAATCAAATAACATTAAGATTTAATAGCATAAACATTAGATGCACATAAAGAAACAAGTCTCTGTATTAATGTTCATCATGATTACCTTAGTATGGCAAATCGCTAAATGCAAGGTATGGTGGTCATATACTATTTATACAGTATACTTCCTTTCATATACCACAACACTTGCAACTCAACACACTATATATATATATATATATATATAT
>KE504979.1:40288-56261 GCA_000441515.1 Elaeis oleifera | reverse complement strand
GTCAAATCCTAACACGTGTATATGATGGATGTCAGTGGATCACACATTATTTGACCAAATAGATGATTGCTCCGTCGAGATCTTCTCAATACGTTGCCAATTAGAGCTTAACAATCTTTCAATTCTCGAGACCTTAAGTGTGCACTTCAAATTATGCCTAACTAAGGTGTATTGAATAATATGCACATAAGCTTTTTCTTTCTTGCTGCCTGATAGGAATCTATTTTGCCATGGACGCTTCATTATGTTCGTTTATTTCTCTATTTGAACCAGAAATTTCTTCTAGAATGTTACTAATATGATTTTGAGTATATGCATAGATTACATGCGGTCTATCTTTCCACCACTAGCATTTTTATTGTGATGCATATTTATCACAGATGAAGTTAAATGTGTTATGCCTGTTGCCTCCAGATGCTTAAAAGTTGTTGCATGTTTCAACTTCAGCCTTGATTTGCTGGAAATCCAAGTAATCCTAGTTCTCAAACTCAACCAATTCATGGGCAACAGTGAAGCTTCATATACTCTGGCTAATCTAATATAAATAGGAATGCTTGGTGGAGAGAATTCTTGAAGCTAGCCGAAATAATTGGATTAAGGCTTGATGGTTGTGGTTATGTATCGACCTGTCAACATGACATTCTACATACTCTTGTTTGAAGATCTAATGTGCTACAACTTTTATTGTTATCACACTAAAAGTATGGTTGAGCAATTAAGATGGGACTTATCAGTTAATTGTACACAGTTATGTCTTCATCTAGAGTATCCGTTTCCACCTTAAATTCCACTACTGCTATGATGTATTCTCTTTGGTTTTACGGATCATGAGACCGAGTATCATGGAGTGAAAAATAGCATAATGCTGTAGGACGTGATGTGTACTGATGCATATCTTTTTATTGTTCATTCATCTTTTTGAATTGTTAAGATTATTGACTCAAGCTACATTTATCATTCTTACCTTTCAAGAGTTAGCTAAGAGGTTTTCCTGATAACATCCTCTACCCGATCAAGGACTTTGAAGACCAAGAACTTACTTGGGAATGATATTGCAGGGCTAGAAAGTGCTTTATAGAAGGCAAAAAACACTTTGGAAGATAACACGATGCTGGTAAAAAGATGAGAAATGTTTTGGCCATACATTTATATCTTCAATTCATAGATGCCATTTGTATTTATCATCATAGGATAATCACAAATATATATGCTAGTCATACATTAAGTTTTGTCGGGATAAATAATAGAAAGATATAACAACAAGTGCCGAATAATAATATAAACATTAATATTGTTATTTGTTCAAATCATCATACATAAAATAAAAATTATGATCTATACAAATAATATTTTTGGTTCTCATTACTATTTATTACATATGCATGATGAATAATAGTTATTCTTCTTACTGTATGATTTTATTCGGAGTATAATAATTCTTAAATGATTACACTCCATCACTATCTTTTTGCCGTTGTATTATGTAACTCCCAAAATGTAAAATTGAGATCATGTATCCAGCAATCTTTCAAAGACATCCATTTGGCTTCACTCTATATGTTATATCTCACTTTAAAAATGATAAAAAATGTATCCATTAAAAGAAAAATACTATCTCCTTTTGTGAGCAAAGGAGTTTATACAATTATCATCCAACTATAAATTTATCAAAATTTAACCCTGACATCATAAGCAGGGCTGACGCAAGTGACCTATAAGTGTAGCCCAAAAGAGTCAGCGGTGGGCCACCTGGAATCCTGGGCCGGAAAGGATAGCCGTTACGACGCGCGACCTTGCTTAAGAGGACGGGCAAAGGCAACCGAACAAACACGTGCACTGCACGTGCCAACGCACCGTCAAATGCCAAAATCGCTCCCCACTGGAGTCCAGCAAATAAACGCGAACTCCCTCCCATACTAAAATCGTCAAATAAAAACCCCGCGGATCCCCACATCCCTTCTCTCCTCGTCAGAGAGAAATAAACTCTTCTCCTACCCCCACCTCCCTCTCTCTCTAGATCTGAACTCCCTCCATCGCATTCCAGTTCTTGTATATCAAACCAGATCGCGATCGGATCCGCGACCCCTCCTCCCCCAGTTCCCAAATCTTGGCTCTACGACCCTGGAATTAGGGTTCCTCTGATGCCTCTCCCCCTCTGAGCCTTCGCCGTGATGGAAGCGCCGCCTTCCCAGCCGGGAAGGCCCCCACTCCGCACCACCACCGACAGCGTCCCCGCCCCGCGACCCGATCGCCCTCGGCCGCTCCAGCTCCGCCTCCAGCCGATCCGACTTCGAATCCCCTCCTTCTCCTCCTCCACCTCCACCACCGCCGTCAGCCAGAGCCTCTCCTCCATCCTCAACAACCCCCACGCCGGCCGCTCCGACGCCTCCTGGACCCTCTGGTGGCCCTCCGCCTCCGCCGCCGTTCCCGACCCTCCCCTCCGCTCGCTCCCTCCATCTCCCTCCCTGACGTCTCCCGCGCCGACTTCCAGCCCTATCTCTCCGCGATCTTTGAGCCCTACTCTCGCTTCGAGGATGTCCGCAATCACAGTTCCAAGGAGACCGCCGCTGCAGCCGTCGACGGCGAGGTCCGCGGCCTGGGGAGGCATTGGTCGCGTGCCTCCGGGAGGTGCCGTCCTCTTCTTCAAGGAGGATTTTGCATTGGAGGAGGGCACGACGTTCCGTGCCGCCTGCCCCTTCTCGCCGTCGGCCCAGGAGAATACTGCGCTCCAGGAGAGACTGACGCAATACCTGGATGTGGTGGAGATGCACCTGGTGAGGGAGATCTCACTGCGGTCAAACTCGTTCTTCGAGGCTCAGGGGCAGCTGCAGAGCTTGAACGGGGAGATTGTGGAGGCGTGTATAAGAATTCGGGAGCTGAAGGAGACGATCAGGATCTTGACTGGTGATCTTGTGGGAACTGCGATGCAGGTGCAGGAGCTGAGTGCCACGCGGGGAACCTTGTCGCGTTGCACCAGAAGCTCACCGTCATATTATATGTCAGCCAGGCGCTCTCAGCATTGAAACTGGTGCGTGATTTTTCTTAAATTTGTTCTGGATCAGATTTGCAATATGTTGTCAAACAAGATAGAGATTATCATTATAAAGTGCTTAAACTGTATATATAAAATTTTTGAGATTTTAGGAATCAACACAAACGCTGCAAGTAATTGAAATGAGTGCTGCTCTGCTGCTTTTGTTAACCATTATGCCACCTATTCAACTTGTAGAATGCGTGTTCTTGTTGGGAGACTGAATTGCAGAAATGATGATCTTTGAAAAGTTAAATCTGTGGGTTCTTTGTGATGTCCTGAGTGCTTTTCAAATTATATATAACAATAGTAAATATCTCCACAGATTAGAGTAGGCGTGATGTGACATAATGCCTAGTTTACCTTTTCTAGTAGATTAGCTTGTCATGTATATGCAGGTTGCTTGGACAGATGTATATTAGTGCTGTGTGCCCATATGTTGGGTGGCCAATGGGGCATGTATACATATCAAAAATGTGATTACGGAACATGTTTGGATTATCATATGTAAAAAATGGTCCTTAATGCGACAAGTGAAGAGAGTTTTTGGTCAAGGTTGATGGATAAGAGATACCACAAGCTGATTGGCTTCACTACTTAGGGTTTACTATATAAAAGAAGTGAGAGATTATTCAATACATATATAAAATGATAAGAGGTAGAAAGATTAAGTGGTGAGTGCACTTGGCTAGCTTATACGCCCTAGAAGTGTAAGCACTGAAACATATGGAATACTTGAGATTTGCAAAGCTTTAAACTTGGGGATGATGAAACTGATGCTCATTTTGGAAATTTTTCTCTGGTTCTTTGAAGTAGTGGCAAGAGGCAGCTTCAACTGGGAAGTTGTAGGCCACATCAAACTAATAAAATATTTAACTTTAATTCTTTTTGCTAAAGGATCATTGGAATAGTGTTTAGATGATGACTGGAGGTCGTTAAATCATTGGATATTAAACCAAAATTATTAAAGTATTTTCTTTGAGCATTTATAACATCAGTTTGTAAGTAGAGCTAGAAATAAGTAGAATGTTCATTAATAATGTTATATAGAGTTTACAAGTAATGTCTCATAGAGTTTTATGTATCTAATAGTTGTCTTGTGGGTAGTAGTCATCTAAGGGGCTACAATCTAGAGATGATTGTATCCAAAAAGAGGGACAAATTTTGGGCTTTAAAAGAAATATAAGATGAGAGAAAAATATAGTACATTCAGATTGGGGACTTGTTTTACACACATGGCATAGCTTCAAGCCTTTCCTAATTAACTATTATCCAAGACTTCATGTAGCAAAATAATCAGAGTCCTTCAGCCATAATTAGAAGACTATCAAGATTGCTTTTATTTAGTTAGTATACAAATTTAGACTGCAGACAAATCCTACTTAGGGTCTGTTTGGATATTTCTATAGGATTGAGCTGAAATCTTGCAAGGAATCAGGTCTGTTGGTCCATCTAACTTGCATCTTTTAAGGGCCTGCCCAAATCTCAATCTCTAGGATGCATGAAGAAAAAGAATCCAGAGAGGTTTTTCTTCTTCTCATAGGATTTGGGTTGGAGGTGTTTGGTTGATAGAGCCATGCTTAAATAGATGGATCAACCCACTAATCCTGAAGGTTTTTTAGTCCAATCCTATAGAATTATCCAAATAGGGCCTTAATATTAAACAATCCAGTGTCCCTTGGTTGATCTTGCTAGAATGGAAAGCGAAAATATAATTAAGGAAATCTAAACATATAATTACAGGATGCATCCATATTGGCTGCTATGCTTTGTTTGTTATGTCTCTTAGCTTCCATAAATTTCCAATTAATCATTTGCATATTCAAAGGATTCAAGGATTCATTACTGGTTTCAAAAGCAAGGAGTGAAGTGTATCATACTTGTGCAGTCATTTCTTTTCTACAATAAGGCGGAGAGATCATACTTGTTTGGTATGAATACATCCAATAAAGTCAAAAATAAAGTATCATGCAAAATAGCCAGAACAGATGATAGATCAATCTACAAAACTCCACCCGAATGCTCTGCTACATAGGAGGTGACCCAGTTCGCAGCCCTATTCACCTCTTGATATATGTGTCTAGTACCCAAGGAGACACTCCTTCGAGGCCTACCAGATGTCATGCAGAAGTGGATGAGTTGTAGATGTCCCCATCTGGTCCTGGATCCACTTGATGGTAGTAGTAGAATCACTCTCAATGACTAGGTGGTCACACTTATGCTGCCTAAGGGCGGTATAACATGCTTATTATGCTGACACTTGGTTGGCATTGGAACTGAAGCACAATTTCATAGGAAGATTTCAATTGATATGTAGAGATATTCTGTGTGTATTTTACATGGATTAATTCTTATTTTATTGCACCAATGTCGACTACTGACATGCTATAAACAGAAAAAGGTCCATTAACTATGTTATAGAAGTCCGGGTTCGTGGATATTTGTCTTGATTTGTGAACTTGTGGTATTTCATCATAGAAATTGGCATTGATTAGTATTATTCACATAATAACATGAATATATTTACAATTCATAATAAAAAAGTACATATGGATGCTTGCTTAGTTTATACGAGTACAATGGGAAATTCATATAATGGTGGTAACATGGAAGCTTATATACCATAGAATAGTCAAAGTTTTGATTGAGATTTGCCAAATTGGTACTGGGATCCATACCAGTCAATGATTAGAATGGCATGGTAAAGGATCATTCCATGCCATTCTTGGACGAATCATAATCTTTTTGCCATGTTTAAATTGAAGTCAGCAAACCATTTGCTGACTTCATTGTAGCAAGTTGGCTACATTTGCTGACTCCACTATAGCAAGGTGACAAACCATTTGCAGATTTCTATTCAAAAATGACCAAATAAAATTACAATCCTCTCTCTTGCTTTTTTCGAATGGCGGGAGAGTCTTTCCGGCCCTCCCTCCCTCTCTCTGTGTGTGTCTCTTTCTCCCCCTCCCCCTCCCTTGCCTGATTTTTTGAACTGAGGGCGGAACCATATTGGTTCACCTTCGCTATGGTTCAGGGTGCCCCGAACCAGGCGGTTGGGGGTGGTACAGTGAACATTGCTCCTGACCTTTGTTTTGATGTAAAGTGATGATGTTTTATCATTGTCATGATTAATCTAAAGCTTGTACACTACTGATTACTGTGATTTATAAACTTTGTTTTGGCGTGAAGTGATGATATTTTGCTGTTACAATTATCAAATCTGTAGATCTAGCCTTCAAATTCTTAATAGACAGAAAGAGAGAGACAAACCAACGGTGAAGAGTTCAATATCACTTACAAGTTTTAGACAACTTACTGGATAATTGTTTAGGATGGTTGCAAATTGATTTAATTGAACAAGTAGAGTAAAAGCTTCTACCACATGTTTGATCCATGTTAGTGTATTGTAATGATGCACATTGACGTGAGTTTACAAGCATTGATGTGGGCTGATACACATGAAATAGGGGTGTGCACTGTATGCCATGCCAATAACCTATTAAGACAATGCATATTGCAGAATCTGTATGTAAGGAAGGGTGCTTAAGCTTTGTTTGACATTGTCTATAGAGCTTTCACTAGTAAAGCTTCTAATAGAAAGCTGTTTGTTGTTTGGTATCTACATTTTAAATTAATAGGAAAATTCAACATTCGTCTTATAAACATTTTAGAAAGCGTTTTTTAGTATCAAGAAATGACAATAAAGGATGTTGCATTGTGCTTTCTATTATCTAATTATTTGTATTATCAAATCTATTATTATATAGTATTTATACTTTATAAATTATTTATTTTGATATTTTAATTTACATTATATATAATATGAAATATAATATTATTTATAATGTTATTATATTATTAATATAATATTATGATATTAGAATATAATAATATAATACATTGTAATAAGTTATTATTATATAATATAATAATAGTATTATATCATGTTATATTATATTATGTTATAATGGGTATTCTTTTCTTTGCAGAATTTTCATTAAAATGAAGATAGTTTTCCGACATGTCTTAGGTAGAGTTTTTTTCAAATGCTCCAAATTGGAGCTTATTTCGAGTAGTTTTTTCTTTTAAGCTTTTGGAGGACGTCGAAAGTTATTTCAAAATTTTTACTAAATATCTCAAAATTACCCAAAAGAGTTTTTGGCCCTCCCAAAGCAACACCAAACATGGTCTTAATTCTTTGGTAGGAAGCAATGAAATTGATATTTAAAGCTTTTATCGAATTTGATATAGTAAAGCATATAAACTATGGCTCGCCGAATTGTCCTAAACGAGGCGGTTCGAGGCATATCAAACCCTACCAGTGGCTAATTGGTGCGGTTCAAGCATTCGATTTGGAATGCTAGTGAAAACGGAGTGAAAGAGAAGGAAAGAGAGGAAGAGAGAGAGGAGGGAAGGAGAGAGAAAGGCTGGTTATGGTTGTTGAGGTCATCAAGGCTTCCAGGGCTCTGTAAGATGTGAGAATAGAGAGATAGAGAGTGAGAAGGTAGAAAAGCAGAGGGAGGGGAAGGTGGCAGGGAGGTTGTTGGGTGGCCGCCATGGCTCTCGAACGGCCCAAAACTACCCCATGGCCATTGTGGAATTGAAATAGGGTGAAGTGAAGCCAGCAAGCCATTGTCGGCTTCACGGTGTATCGTGTTTTCAAAAACATGCCTAAACAGGGGTGAAGCCCTGTTTGAACTTGTGATGGCTACGGGATGGTTTTGGGCTGTGCAGCGGCCACAGAGGCCCCTCGACAGCCCTCTGACGGCTTCCCTGCCATCTTCCCCTCACTCCTTTCTTTTCTTCCTTGCTTTCTATCTCTTTTTGCTCTCATTTTCTCTCATGGAGGAGTGCGGAGCTTGGGTGGCTTTCGCGGCCCTCCAGTGGCCTTCGCGGCACTTTGGTGGCCACCACCAATGTCTCCACTGGCCTCCCTTTCACTCCCTCTCCTCTCTTTGTTTCTCTCTTTTCCTCCTTGGTTCATCGCTTGTTTCCGTGTCGGTTCGGGCCTGATACGGTCCGGTACGGAGGCATGCCGACTTGTACCATCTGTCGGCCGGCGTGGGGTCCGGTTCTGGGTCGGCGATCCTTGAGACAAACAATTACAAGTTTACAACAATGTTGTTACTCAATAATAAAACATTCTTTTTTTAAACATTGAATTCTTTTTTGTAACTATTTGTTTACTAGTTTTGTTATTTTGGAAAAGGGATATGTTGTATGCAATTCATTTGGTTTCCATGAGGAATGTTAGTGACTGATGTAATGTTTTACTTGTTGGGAAGGTAGTAAGTCATTTATCCTATTGTAGGCATCACTTGAAATTTATGGGGGGATCAAAGAGAGTTGTTTTGGAGGTGTGAGAGTGAAATTACATTGAGGATGACTTTGATGGGCCTAATTGTGAAGGCATAGAGGTAGAGGTGCTGAGAGGGCGGAGATCTCATGTAATGAATGGATGTGAGTATGCGAAGAGGTGGCTAGGATGGAATTTCTGGGGAAACTTATTTTTATTACTTGTAGAAGTTGCTGTCATCAGATAACTAGATTTGGTCAATGAGATGAAGGTCCTAGTGTTGCAATTAAGGTTCACAATTTTGGTACCATACACCATACCAGTTTCATGCTGATAAAGTGTTGGTACACTTTGTGAGTCAGTTCGGAATACTGAGACTAGTTAAGCCCCTTGTGCCGAGTCTCGGTTTGGTACTGACACGGTATGCTGCTTCCAGTATGGAACAGTACATACAGTGAACTTTGGTTGCAATGTCAGATTGTAATAAATTTTTATATTATTAGTATAGATAAAAGAGGTGGAAAATGTGGTTTGTATGTCTTAAAAGCTTATTATAATTGTAATTATGCTAGGAAAAGTTGATTTATGCACTCCAAGATGATAGGGGATAAATCTTGGAATGATTATGATCATGAGAATGAATAGCAGGGACGTAGGGGTGTTATAGTAGAAAACAGTAATGTCAAAGGAGATCCAATTATTGCATGTATGAGAACATTCTATTGGTAGGAAGTTTAACAAGGTTGCCATTTGATTATTTGAAAATTACACCAGGGATATGAGCTGCTTCCTTGCAATTGAGGGGGCGAGCAGGTCCAGCAGGAGCTTATTTGTAAAATATGAAGCTTCATAAAGTTTTAACTTCACTAGCAGAAGGGAACTGATATAACAGATAAATGAGTTATCAGAGGTTATATTTAGACATATCACTGTATTGTTACTATCAGAGACATCCTTACTCTGGTACTTTGTCAAAGCATACTTCATCTTGTGATGGTTTGTATGTCTCTTCATTTGAACCATGGCACTTGATTATTGAAGATAATAATCCTTTCCAAAAAATGGTGCACTTCAAGCTTGAGCATGACCCATCAGCATCGCATATTGGTTAAAATCAGGTGCTTGTTAAGATTTGATATTTGTTGTAACCTTTGCCAATCCTAATAACTGATATTGTAAGTTTAATTATTATAATTATTGCTTGGTAATTTGAACCCCATTTCTTTTGGTTAATTTATACTTACTATCTTTTGTATTAATCATTTGTAAGTATGATGATATGTATTAATGCACTTGACCTCATGCAGCTTGTTGCAGCAGCGGATTGTGCTGGTGCTCTAGATATCACAGACGACTTGCATCATTTACTGGTAATTTTCTATGTAATTAGATATGTTTTGTTGTTGCTCAGGAATATCTTCATCTTATGTTGGTTAGGTTATATCATATGGAAATACCCACTTCCATTCACAGCACTTGGCCCATGATGTGTGTTTCTGAGTTTGATATTAACTTGATGAAAATCTATAGTCAAATAAATGCTTATGGTAGGGGCTGGTTCATTCAATGGAACAGACCATTTAATCATGAGTTTACTCCAAAGGAAATTGCAAATGGCTCTAGTGGTTTGGAGTAATGCTTGTCATATTGAACTGTTGAGTTCTGGTACTTTTTCTTTAAATTTTCTGATCAACAATAAGTTTGTGGTTGATAATAAGCCTTTCCTTCCACAGTTCTCATTCTGTTTTGAACTTTGTGAAATTTGATCCTCTATGACTCATGCTTTCCATTCTTGATAAATAGGAAACTGATGAGCTTGCTGGTCTTCATTGTTTTCGCCATCTTCGTGACCAACTGGCAACGACCTTAGATTCAATAAACAGGTGCAGTTTTAATGGTGGCCTATAACTATATGATTTTTGCCTTAAAATTCAATCTTTGTTGTCATGATTGATAATATCTCATGAGGAGAACTACCTCTCAATGTTAATTTAGTTTTGGTGTATTTTCTTGTGGCTAAATTTTTTCGCATTGACTGCTAACTCATCTAGAATAATGCCTGTGTGACTCATTTCATGATGTTATTCTGGTTCTTCTCTCATTGTCTGTAAGCAATTATTAACTTGACACTGTTGAAATTAGGTTCAGCTTAAGTAACGCAACAGGGCATGCATATGTACTTATATGTTAAAACATGAAGAGAGATTACATTCCTACTAGTATTATATGAGTTAAAATTGTTGTTGTGCTTGTCATTAATAGTGTGAAATGTCTGTAAACAAATGGTATGTTGTCTAAGAGGTTCTTATCTGTGTGATGAATGATTAACATACTGAATTACCAAGTGGTATCGTGCAGTCATGTTCATGCTAATTGAGGATCGTCATAATACTTTAAATGCATAGGGGCCTTTTTTGGATCTCTCATATACACATAAAAATCTTCTCCTACACTGTCTGGGAACCGGGGCTACTGAGGTTGTGATACTTACTGTGCCACAGAAGTAAAGGAGAACCCTCAAACACCAATTCCTAGTCAAATGATAAATGAAAGTGTTAACGATACTCTTAAACAATCTAATGTAGTCCATACTACATAGGCACTTGTGTTTCTGGACCAAATGATTGGAGCTGAAAAGGTCCTTAACAGAGGCAAATGAGACGAAGCTTCAGTCAGGCTTGAACTGATTACAAAAGTATGCTTAGATTCAGTTGGTAATGTTGCAACAGCTTTCATAATTGAAATTAGTGGTGTTTGAACAATTGGAGATGACAAGGGGCCTGAACCTCTTAAAAGTTTAAATCCCATATCAAATGGTTGTCTGGTAGGTTTAGAATCACTAACTCATCACTTTGGTTGCTGTGTCGATATTGAGGAGGTGTGCTGAAGATGATACATTCCTTTTGCTAATATCAACAACAACTAAATGTTAGATCTTTATGAACTATGGAGTACCGAAGCATGTAAACATTTTGTTTTGTCTTTTGGCAATTTTTAGGTAGCTGTAAGGCGAAATATTATGAAAATGGCAATCATCTTTCGAGGCATGTCTGACCAAAAATATGGTCGAACATAAGGCCTTACTACTATTCAGATTTGAACAAGAGAAATCCGCATTATATCAGGATGGCTTCTACTGTTTCATTAGAGTTTTGAGATGGCAGGACTATGCTGTCAAACTATGGAATATTGGAACTTGAGGAGCAAATTTTGGAATTGGAAAAGTTAACACAAGAATCTAGCATCCTTGAAATGGTCTATAATATGTTGTTAAAGCTAACCTAATACCTGCTCGTAATACATGAACATGAAGGTGCATGTATACTTACTATGCAATTGTATAAGCAAAGCATCTCAATAATTAACAAATGATGTGCCCTTCTTCTCTTCAAATAAATTATGTTGATGTCAACATGCTTAACCGATTATATCACAATTTAACTCAAAGCAAGGTTTTAAATCTCGTGGGACGAGGCTATTCCTATTTTCTATGGAACAGGATGCACCGCCATCCCAACCTGTGTCGACACTTGGGATAGAGGATGTCTCAAGGCATCCCGATCGGGATGCTGGCGGGATGGCCCTAGTCCCGACATTTGGGATGGCACCCCATCCTGATTTCTCACAGGATATCCTGCTAGGACCTGAATCTTTGACTCAAAGTGAATCTAACAGTACCAGTGGTTTAAATATTGGTATCGAGCCCCATATCGATTCTGCCTCGGAATGTTATGACATTAGCATGATTGGAAGGACCAAGAACATCAATACAAAAGAGAATAATAAGCAATTGGTGGCAACCAGCACAGTCAGTATGAACTGTCGGTACATAACTGGTATGTGGCAGTCCCATTGAAGAGATTACTGGGGTCCTGCACCCTTGCTGGTACTGTTTTCTGTTGGAACTGTATGGTATTAATGTTACCATACCAAACTGATGGTATTGAACCCTCACATATTTAAGGTTCTAACTGTAGAAGATGATTTTTCGACCTGCAAACATTCAACTAGCCATGACATTGTATTTGACGGGCGTTGGTCGAAATACTTCACTTTAACCAGAAAAGAGTTGTTTTCTATTGCTTTTTTTTTTTGGGGCGGGGTTGGGGGGGGGGGTGTCTCTTAAAGATTCTTTTTTAGATAAATGAAAATATTAAAGCTTAGTATTTATTGTTCAGTGTTACTTTATTTTATGATTTTTATGTATTTAATTAGTAAAATTCAACAAATGTGAACTTTCTTTTCAAAGAAAAAAAATAGATATATCTAGGGCTTTGACATGCACAAAGCTGTGTCTTAAGGCATTTAATGTATTAATTTCTTTATAAGAAAGTATTGCATTATCTATGTAAATTTTACTATTAGCTTATGGTTATGGATATCATCTTTAACCACAACATTTTCCATAACCATAATCATAGCCATGCAGTCTTTGCTTAACTGGGTTGGTCTTATGGATCCTAGTTGGCATCAAATTTGGATCCTTTTCTTGTTTTTAACATATTTTAAGACCAGCTGTCAACATGACGTCAATCCTCCACCTTTCTCATTCAGGTTTGGGACTGGCCACCATGGTATTATAGCATTTTCTAATATTTGGAATGATTTGAAGGACATTTTATGCATTGTTTGTTTTTTGGGCTTTAGGAAGAGTTTTCATTTGCAGCTGGTGATTTCTTTGTTCATTGACTCCTTCACTATCATTGAGTGGATGCATACATGCGACTTTACAGATATGACATATACTTTAAAACCATAATGCTATAAAATTAAAACATAAAAGGATCAAAACCTCGTTGCATAAAAGGATCAAAACCTCGTTGGTACTTGTAAAGTAGTTGTTTTGTCAACCATTTTGTTTTGTTCCATAGATTTGGCTGGTGCATAATGATACTATATGCTGATTTATGGTGAGCACCAATTGTGAGCCTGTGAACTGTGTAGTTTTGGTAGACCCCAATACCTGTATGCATCACCTGGTGCAAAAGGATACTTTGTAATACTTCTGAAATCTTGGTGTATTACTAGCACCTGTTATTGTCTTAGTTCTTTGAGTAATCTGATCCTCATTCAGCTGCAAACAAAAACAATAAGCAAAAAAAAAAAAAAAAAAAAAGATAATAGTATGTTACTATGTTACTTTCAAGATCTATCATCGAATAAACATGGAAGTTAATGTATTGCTTGGAGCCTTAACAGTTCATCTCTGCCTTCAACAAATGGCTTTGAAAGAACCTGTTAGAACAGAATTTTCTCAGTAAGTTTTTATTGTATATATATACATCATGAAAGAATAAGGATTCTAATTGGGTCTGATGCTAAAGGATACAGGGTTAATGTCTAGGACAGTTCATATTGTTTTAATGGGATTTTCTCTTATGTTAGCAGTTTATGCTTGGTTATCTAAATTCACATAGGGTTTCTGAATGGTTAATAATTCTCATTCAACATCCAGAACATGTCTAGGATTTTGTTTACCCAAAACAAGAAAATAAAGAAGTAGCTGTGTAAAGGGGATGTTATGATGCACGTAAAATTTCTAGATTTATCATCTGAATAACATTCTTGCTATTATTGATAATAGTCTAAGGATAAATTTCTCAATACTTTTATTCTTAACCATTTGAGCTATTCAACGATCCCAATTTTACAAATTTTACTTTTCTATTATGTCATCACGTTTAGCTTTTGTTGTTTGATAATGGATGGCTTTTGTTGTGCACTTACTTAAACATGTCATCTCTGTTTGTTGTTGTTGTTTGAGATTTATCAATTGTTTGATGTCTAACTTGTTGTTTAACTTGAAAATATTCATTCTTGCAGCATTCTTTCAGCAGAGTTCTTGCGTGCAGCCATAAATGACACCAAAACTAATGATATGGTGATTTTGGCCAAGTTAAAACAAAGGCAGTTAATCTCATCAATGGGATGGATGATGAAGTATGTTCATTCTTATGTTGTGAAAATTTAGTTTTGTGCTTTGAACTAGTTGTTATCTAGTTATACTCGATTTCTTTTGCTAAACAACGGGAGTTTTTCTTATACTTTTTCTCAATATATGTTCCGATCTTGAAGTCCATGACATTTGTGCTCCAAATTTACATATTTTGTTCAAAACTAAATGGAACGGGAGAGATGCTTTAACTGTCAATGACTAAGATTATTTCAGTTTTTCTATTCTGTTGTAAATAGATAGCTAGCACAGAATAATTACCTAATTTGGAAACCAGTTTCCTGTAATGGAACAGTGCTGGTGGATACAGAAAAAACGATTTGTCTTGGGTATACTTGAAATAAATTTATTTCTAGATGTGCTGTCAATTCTTTTGCTTATAATGCTTATAACCACAAGAACATCTTAGATGTAAAAGGCAACTGAACTGCATGTTTGACATATGAATAACTTGGTCACACCTTTTCCCTTAAATCTTTGAATAATTTTGCTTTTTAATATTTTGATGTGGCTTTGAACTTGTTCAACTGACCCTATTAGAACACATGGTGGCATGATTGATTTTTAAAACTTGTTTAACATCCTGTTCTTATATCTAACATCCTCTGTTTAGTCATATAATTGTAATAAATGATAATTTCATTCATGACAAAGTAAGGTACAATGTAACAGCATGACTACAACACTCCAATGTCACAATGAAGTTATTTAATTTTATGTGATCTGGTGTTGTACTTGTTTGAGCTACTGATTGTGCATGTTATTCTTCTTTTTCATTTCAAGCATCAATAGAAACGCGGTCTGCCATTATTTTTTTTCCCTTGAAATTTTGAACCGGACTTGCTTGCAAGAACTTGAGTGAGAATTCTAAGTTTGTTTTTTTTTGTCTGGCTTTTCCCATTGGAACTTATGATAAGACATGGATAAAAAAAAAAAAAAATTTAATTTGAGAGGTTGCTGACTGAAAATTCTTTTTTGAGTAGAACTCTATAATTTGGGTTTTTCCCTTTCTTTCTTACTTCTAAGTATTCGCTGCAGCCAAACTTTCCCTCCTGAAAGACCCAATTTTTCAATATCAGAATTTCTAGTCATGGAACTGCAAGTATATGTTGAAATTAAGAATACCGAGTTATCTAATTTAAATGTTCTCAAACTTGCTTACTTTATGGCACAACTCTTGAAATTTTTGTTACATGTACATGTTCTTTGTTACAAGTTTCTTATTTGAGAAGTGGCACCCATATATCAATGCATGTTTCATTTTATTTTCTTCTTGTTTTATTTTTCCAACATTAATCAAAATTTTCTCACTTTTCTTCTTCCTTTTGTTTCCTCCATTTTTTCGTTTTTGTTTTTGGGATAACTTTGTAATTTTGAATTTTGATTGCACAATATAAATTTTATCTGTCAAGAACATCATATCAGCTGTACATTATCAGTGATTTTGTGAGGTTACAATAGCTTTTTGCTTATCAAACAAGTGACTTTCTTCAGTAATCCGCAGGTTAGGTTAGATGATGATGAAAGCTCCATTATCCGAGATCATCTTCTCCTCTCATCATTTGTCTACTCAGAACAGTAAGTTTGTTGCCTATCTTTTTAGCTGAAAGTTTATTAAATTGATCATTATTTGTGCTGTGTCATTTCTGCATGAGAGAGAGAGAGAGAGAGAGAGAGAGAGAGAGAGAGAGAG
>KE504979.1:22766-36075 GCA_000441515.1 Elaeis oleifera | reverse complement strand
AGGAAAAGAAAAAATGAAAAAGCACTAGGTTAATTACTTCCTTTCTTTCTTATCATGGCATTGTTGTTGACTTCCATAATCATAGTGTTCTTGTTTCTGATTTTTTTGATTTTTGTAACCTTTTACATCTAACTTTTTTTAAATAAAATAACTTGCATTTGATCAGCCTTCTAATTGTATCATTGGCGTTCTACTTGTATGTGTATTTGGTTGACTTTGTTTGGATATTCTGATAATGGCATTAATTTCAGTGCTGATGTGTTGCGGGAAAACACAGAAGCTGTATTTGCTGCTTGTGATGCTGCTCATGGAAGATGGGCTAAGCTCCTTGGTGTCCGTGCTCTTCTCCATCCCAGGTTAAGACTTCAAGAGTTTCTAAGCATTTATAACATAACTCAAGATTTTATAGCAGCTACAGAAAGGTGATTTTGCTTGCTCATCATGGATGAGATTAATTACTGTATTTTTTTTTTAATTTCTTTGTCAAATTTTAGCTCTCATGCTTCCTCTTTTGCAGATTGGTGGCAGGTTAGGTTATAGCATTCGTGGTACTATACAGTCACAGTCGAAGGCATTTGTTGATTTTCAACATGAATCTCGAGTAAGTCCAATCAATGCTTATGGTGGTTGACAATATTGTGCGACTCTATCATGTTTTAACATGATTCTGAATGTGCTGTCTGCAAATGCTGGTTTGTTTACACTTTAATGCAGTGACCTGAAAGTCATCATCATTCTAACTTGGTGATTCTCTTATGTAGATGACGAAATTAAGGCCGTTCTTGATCAAGAGACATGGGTTGCAGTTGATGTTCCTGATGAATTTCAGGCCATTGTTGTATCACTTTCTTCTGTTCATGATGCTGAGCTAGGCTTGGACAATCTTACTTCAGAGAAGGTTAAATTTGGGGTTTCTTCTGGTGAACAACAGCGTAGCATGAATGAATCAGAGCATGCTGCAGATCGTAGCAACCGAACCTTGCCACTGTCATCAACTGGGTTAAAAGAAGAAATAAAGCTGAACCAACACCTTCCATCCGGAATGATGATGGTAATATGAAGGAACATGGTAGCTCTACTTCTCAAACCACCCTTATGTGTGGAGGTGTTGGTTATCACATGGTAAACTGGTTAGTGATCCTATTGGAAAACCTATATTTGTGCCCTTCTTCTTTTCTCTGTGATCGAACACCCATTATAAAATCCCATTTTTGATTTAACTAAACTACCTAGTATGGTTATTATTTTCATCTCCAATTGAGGTGCCATTGATTTTTGTTAATTCAATCTTCTTCATTTTTTTTATGCTTTTGGCTGTTGAAAAGTTCCATTCGATTTTACTATTAGTTAATGCTCCATTTATAATGGCTTCATTTCACCCAGAGATATTTTGGGGTTATATTTGTCAAATCTTCATGTTAGGTTGCCTTTAATCTTTGAACTAATGTCAACTTGAAATTGTTCATGTGCAGTGGTTTAATATTGTTGAAAATGTTGTCGGAGTATGTTGACATAAGCAAATGTTTGCCAGCTTTGTCATCTGAAGTGGTCCACCGTGTTGTAGAATATTGAAGTTTTTTAACACCAGGACTTGTCAGCTTGTCCTTGGTGCTGGTGCCATGCAGGTAAATTTTGCCTGCTGCTAAATTTTTTATGAATAAATTAAATTTAATAAGGAGCTGCTTCATTGATGACTACTAACTGATGTATAATTAACAATAATGTTAGTTGGCTTCTTAATATCTTAAAAAAGAATTCAGTATGTGGTCATGTTGAGCTGCTGCTTTGATGACTATTAACTGATGTATAATTAACAATAATGTCAGTTGGCTTTTTAATATCTTAAAAAAGAACTCAGTATATGGTCATGTTCTAAATTTGTCATTATACAGTATCTAGAATTTCACTGGACTCCTTTGAAAAAAATGAAACCATAGTCCACTGAATCTCACTGGACTAATGTGAGTGTTTTCCCTCTTATCCATTTATCTATTAAGGAGCTGATATATGCATACTGTTGCCACCCTGTTGCTATGTCAGTATGCTGGTACAGGTGCCAGTTCAGTGTACCAAGTGTTGGTCTACCCTGCATACTATGTACCAGTACCGAACTGGTACGTACAGTATGCCCATAACAAACAGTTCGGTATGGTATTGCGTACACTTTAGGGACATATGATGGGATGCCCCATATCAACTTTTGTTATGTACTTGCAAGATTTTTGGATTTAGTTGACACCTTGCCTATTCTTAGATCAGGATCTGAACAAATATATGTATGTTGGTCTTGCTTGATTATGCTAAGTCTCTGGTCATGATTGATTCAGAGTCAAGATTTCCTTATAGCAAGTGATCTTATCTATCTATCTATCTATCTATCTATCTATCTATCTATCTATATATAGATATATATATATAATTGCTATATAATAACTGTACAGTTGGAGTAACAAAGGCATGCTTTTGAGTATAGAGAAGTATATTTTACAAGCAAGCAGCCAAAGTTTCAAAATCTCCTTAGCATGTATTGCTGAAATTCCTAAGGGTTTAATTCAAATAACTAGCTCGGTTGAACCATATCTGGTATTTGGTGATCTCATTGCTGGGGGCCTCAAGAGTACTGGAATGTTGACAAATCCAAAAAGCTTTTGAAGGTCCAGAGTCTGATGTTCTGGTTGCCTGTGGATACCTGTGCTCATGAGAATTTGAGGATCCAAAGAGCTTTTAAAGCTGTCATCAGTTGAGTATGGGATCATTTGATCTAGGATCAACTTCATGTGATCGGCTTCTCATTGATTACTGCATAGAGTATCAGATTTGTGCCAGTAGCCTCATCTCTGATGTCCTGGCAAGTCGGCACCTTAAAGACTGCTTCAGCTACATGTGTGCTTCAACATCTTATTCCTTAAGTCTCATCTTTTTGGTGGTGCTTGATATTTGTCAGTTGCTTGTCTTTACATCTTGTGTTGTTTCCTATCCCCTGCCTTGATTAATGATGGCAAATGACCCCTTCGCATTGCCTCCCTTTGTTGATTTCTGTTGTTTTGCACACTCAATTTTAAAATTATTTGTTGTATTATCAATTTCACTAGCTTAGTGTGCCTCTATCGGTTTTGATAACTTGTTCTTTCATTTCCAGCTTGTACCTACTGCCTTTTAACCTTGCAGTCTTTATTACTGGGTTTACCTGCAGATAAACACCGTAATTTGAGAATTCATGCTGTAGCTGGACCTTGAGACATGGTGTTTCTGTTGCCATCACCTTGCTTCCAGTTGGTTCTATTGTAACTTCCAGCAGTGCCTTGCACTTGTGGTCTCCTTTTGGTGTTCGTGCATCACTTTGCCTTCTTAGTTAATCTTTTGGTGTCTGCATGTGGGACACCTTCTACAACTCATGGCAGCTACTAGCCTATTTATCATCCTTCCTGTGGTTGGATTTGTTAATAAATGGTTGCGATAAGGATGATGTAACATATGAAGGATGTGTTACATCATCTAATTCTCTAGTTGCAATTTGTTGGTGTCAGGAATTGATTTAGCTAGTCCTATTCTCATTGTAGTAGAACTTTGTCTGGGCTTTCCGCATTGAAATATTTGTAACTTCTTTTATATGCTTGGCAATGTAATTTCCCTTGATTAAATGAAATTGTTATGAGGATTTGAATGCTGTGGCCATGCTTTACTACCTCATGATTATGTTTATATTGAATTACAGGTATCAGGCTTGAAGTCCATAACTTCCAAGCATTTAGCTCTGGCTAGTCAGATCATCACTTTTATTTATGCTATCATACCAGGTAAACATTTATTATCCAATATGGCTTTTTAGACGTGATCAGCTGAACATCATCTGTTCTGACTTCTGTAGTTTTTAATTGCTTTACTTCTGTAATTTAAGTTCCCCATCATTGTGGTTGGCTAACTTGCTGGTTATATTACTTCTATGTATTCAGCTGCCTCATTTGTATAGTGCATTGTTTTGTCCTCTCTGTCTGGCCTGCTTTAGAAGTGCTTGATTTCCAAGGATTTTCTTTCATATTGAGGTGCTTGTTGCCTGATTGGATTGGCTTTCATTGACACTTCTGTTGAGGCTTAGGCTGCTTTCCCTCTCTCCTCTGATGGTCATATTTGCCTGTTCTGATATTTGATAAAGTCCTTTTTAACTAAATTTAAAAGTCAGCCCTAGTTATGCACTTTCATTGTGTTGTGCCGTAAGATTCTTTTTGACTTCTCAACAAAAAAAGAAGAAAAACAAAATCTGAGTTTAACTGGAAATAATCTCATAGATGCTGTTGGAGTGTTGCATGTCTTGAAAAATGGTTCATACCACTCAGGAGGCGACCCAACATGCTTTTAACCTTTCTACGGAGGACACACCTTGTAGTAGTGAAATAAATCCTGTGTTCATATTGCAACATCCAATATGACTATATGATTAAGTTGATGGGATTGTTTTGTTGTGGACCCAAATTTTGGATGGCAGACTGGTTGACAAGATATTTAGCTACCAAAGAAGCAATACATCAAGGCTCAAGCAATATGTAAACTTACAGGTTTTTGATTTATGTCATGGAGTTGGGGTTAAGAGTATTTCCATTCAGATTCATTAGACTCTTTTTTTCTGGCATTCCATTTTGTAGCCTTAGGGACTTGATGATTCCCTAAGGAACTAAAGTTTCTGCCTTTTGCTTCTAAGAGAAACAATTTTATGAGCTTTTCACATCAGCCTTCCCTGCATGTGGAAGTTGAAAATCTAAAGACCTGTATCATAGAACTGCTAGACATCACACTGGTGTATCAGCTCATGATGGAATTCATTCAGGCTATGTCATTCTCCTGCCAATTTTTAACTTTTCTTCTCATTTCTCTTGTTTATGTAAGTTTATTATCATTGCTTTTGCTGACTTGTTTAAAATTGCATAGCTTCTTTGAGAATTTTTTTAGTTAGCTGGCATCATGTGATACATTTTTCTCATTTACTTTATTTGTCTGCTATGTAGATTATTCTTCACATTAATTTCAGTGTAGAATTCATACAGGAGAATAATGCAACTCTTTCACTTCATAAAAGTGGCAGTTCTTTCCATCAGACTCCCCCCCCAAATGATTATTCTTTCTTTTTTTGAAAATCGAATCATTGACTTTTATATTGATCACCTTGATTTCAGTTGATCATACTGATTCTAACATGGTTTGTTATTCAAGATATTCGGCGAGTCCTTTTCTGAAAATACCTGAGGCTCGTAAAGCATTACTGGTGTCTGAAATTGATAGAGTAGCTCAGGTATGATATCTTTAAATTTCTTAGGTTTTTGATGCTGCAGTTCTTTTTTATTTCCCTTTTAAATTAGTAAGCTGTGCTTCCTCCCCTTTTAATTACCAAATGAATGGCTGCAGAGCTCATCACATCTATTTTGTTGCTATTTATTCTTGACTATACAAGGAACTACTCCCTGACATATGCATTGGATGCTCTCCAGTTGGTCTTTTGACCACCATGAGGAAGCAAATTAGATTCTTCATGTTAAACATTTTAATTCTGGTGGTCTAATTTGCTTTCTTGGCTAGTTGATCTCCTTCGGTCAACATAACTTTGTGCCTATAATGGAATGAACCCTTTTGATTCATTTTTCATCCTTGAATGGTTTTTGACACTTTGTGGTTTAGTAAGGGTCCAATGATGGCTTCAACATTTCTTAAGGATCTAAAGCATGTCTACAGTCTGTTTGCACACGGGTAATTTTGATCTTTCGTCTTGTAACTATTGGCCATGGATTGCATTAGGGATGTTTTCTCATCCTTGTATGCCTCCTCTAGGTACCATAGGTTATTATGATTGTCATGCCTGGAACCTAGTATCTGGGTCAGCCATACGATACGGCTGTATGAACCCTAGAGCAACACTTTAGAGATCATGTAAGGCCTTTAAATCCATTACAACTTCAAATTTTCATGAACACTAATAATCTCAATTTAAAACAAATATCCCATACTAACAAACAATAAAATTTGTTCAATTTACAAATTCAATCATCCTTAATCATCCGATCGGGTATCAATGTCACTTTATCTGTTCGCCCTTCATTGTGAATCCAAACCATAGCCAATCATGAGGGTCCTGCAACTCTAAGAAAGAGAATGAGGTGATGAGCTTTACAATCTAGTAAGAATTTTCTCACACCAACACTAGTATAATAATAATAAATGAGAAATTATTAATAGTTGTTATTCATAGAAATCACATGCCAAAAGATACCATGATCGTAAAATGCGTTTAGCAAATACATCTTTTTGTGCAATAAATCACATGAAATAATTATCTCAAATTATTGTATATTAGATCCAATAACATTTAGGTGCTTGGCTCTAGACTACCATAATCACGTTTCCAGCGCATGGTGGGGCATCAGCATAGTGGCTAATCTTGTGGACTATCATAACCACATTTCTGGCCTATGGCAGGATATTAACATAGTGGCTATTATAGGGGACCACAAGTGCTCAACTTTAACTACCACAACCACATTTCTAGCCTGTGGTGGGGCACCAATAAAGTGTCTGGTTCAAAGGACCACAAGTGCTTAATTCTAAACTATCATAACTATATTTCCGGCATGTGGTGGGGCATCAATATAGTGGCTAGTCTTATTGACTATCACAATCACATTTCTAGTTTGTAGTGGGGCATCAACAACATGGCTAGCTCAGAGCACCACAACCCACCATTAAGTCACGTAATTCAAATTTATGCTTGTCAAGGAATTATAATTAAATAATACTCTTTTACCAAAGTTGATGCATACCAGTACCAAGTCCATTCAAATCAGGATTAGTAATATATGATACATAACTTCAAATTATAATTAAAAAACACTCTTTTGCAAAATTTGATGTATACTAGTACTAAGTCCATTCAAATCAGGATCAGTAATATATGAGACATAGCTTTATACAGAGTCATGTATACTTAACAAATAAGTATATAACATGCAGCTATCAAAAACTATATAGAGCAAAATCACTGGTGCACAAAGTAGTTTGTATGTAAATAGGTGATCAATGTCTGAGACTTCTTATCTCTATTGACAACAAATTCTAGAATAGGCTTTATCAGTCCAATTAGCATGTCTAATCAACGATATAATTCTAACATATCCTTGATCAACCATTAGCACAAGAAATAATAAATTATTATTTGATTTCTGTTTCAAAGCTCAAATATCCGAGTTACTCTTAATCCCCAAATTTCTTGATCCTACCAAATACATGACTAATTAGTAGATAAAAATTTAGGGATTTACCTTGAGTTGAAAATAGAGCATCAATCCCTTGCTCCACATCTTTTCATCTAGTTAATTATACCTAGACAAAGTTGATACCCATAATTAGGAGAAATTATAAATTGACTATGATCATGGTGGAAGGATTATGAGAGAGAGCACACAGCTGTCCAAATAAAGTCCAAGTGGTCAAATCTGGTAATTCAATCAGTGGGTCATGAAGCAAGAATTTAATAGGTTCAAATATGATATGACAAGCATTGTCAAGGGTGGGTATTTCACAAAAGCTAGAGAGGAGACCAATATAGTGGTGATGGATCCTTCCTCAACTCCGATTGTTGCGAATAGCGTATCAAAGCCATCTCTTCTGTTCGATCACTATCAATATGATTATCCTTGTTAGTTAGAATTGGTATTATTCTCATTATCAATATAATTATCCTACGTTTGGCTTTTCTTGGATGAATTTCATTAGCTTCCGTCGATTTTTCCTCATTTTCTTCCTCTTGATCTTCCAGAATATTAATCAATTTATATGACCATCAAGAAAAATCAATATCAGTCTAGGACCCTCTATTGGGGTCAATTTGAGATTCATAAAATAAGAGTCAAGATCTTTACGCCAGATCTATAACTATGTAGAGAGAGAGAGAGTAGACAGGAATAAAGTAGAGAGAAAAGCAGAGAGAGGTGAGAGAGAAGAGGTCAACTCTTCTTCCTTACAATAGGACCGTCCCCTTCCTCTCTCTCTTCCTCTCAAACACGGCAAAGGGAAGGCCGATAGTAGGTCACCCACAGTGGCATTCGGGGAAGGTGATGGCGATGATCCCGTGGGTCGTCGGTGGTCGACAAAAAAAAAAGAACGTAAAATAGGGGAAACCTCATTCTCGCCATTTTTCTGGTGGCTCGCTGGATCAAATTTTAGAGATGGTAGTGGGCAGGAGACTGGAAAAAGAAAAGGAAGGAGGTAGAGCCCAAAGGTTGATCTGGCGAGGTCTTCCCGTAGAAATCTAAGAGAAAATTGCCAAAAATCTTGGGACAGAGGTGATCTTGTGGGGATTTGGTGGAGTCCGAAGGGGAGGAGATCGGCCTTTATAGCTAAGATCCTAGGTTCCTTAGTCCAAATTTGGATGCTGTAAGGTGGCTTGGTTCCATCGGAGTCGGGGAGGGAAGAAGAGTCCGATTGAGAGTCTTCTTCTTCTTCATCTTATGTGAAGCATGAGCTATCCATGGTATGGGCCTTTTCAGTCCAGCCCATGGGCTAAAACATAGGTTATCACAGTGACCTCCATGGTTTGCTGTATTGGACTGTACAGCATATCATACTGGTAGGGTATCAAAACACGGTACATCCACCATTCAAAGTGTCAGGAATGAGTTACGCACTGTACTGATGCTTGGTATGGGGTTTGCCGGTAGATACCATTGGGGGATCCAATATCAAGACTGCAAACCTTGGTGAATACCATGGAAAGTTCTTACACTTTTCTTTGGCTTGTTTCTGTTTAATTATAACATAAGAAATAGTTTTTCCTTCGGTTAGTTTATTTTGATCTTAATAACCATCAATTCAAAATTTCAAAGTGTTTCTTCAGAAAGAATCTTTTGCTTTTCAATCTTAGCAATTTTAACAATTCAAATTCGACTGAATTTGGCCAGTTCTTTTTGCATTTTATATTGTTATTGGACCGTCCTTTGGGTTAGTACATTACCCTTGCCATATGATGGTGGACTGTGATGCCTTTTTGCAATGTCTGATCAGGTTACTATTCCCCTTTGCAAAATCCACACTCTTAGTTTGTTTCTTGACCGTTGGCCCATGATACCTTCTTAATCATATGTGAGAAATGCCTTATTTACAATTCATGTACTGTTTTTTTTCTTATTCTGTGATTTTGTGATGCTTCCCTTGGATTTAAAAAAAAAAAAATCCCAGCGTCTATTTTGACCTAGACAAGATGAAGATGAACAATGGGAACATGATAAGGGTTATGATGAGGGATCATTGATCTACAGATATTTTATTGAACGCATGAGATTTTTCTATTTTCGTCACATATGAATTGTTTCCATAACAGATGCAATATCCCTATAAACTGTGCATACCAATATTTGACTTTTTGGCTAAAAGTCAATTTTAATCACATGCTCAGCTTAAGTCTTGGGTTCATTGATAGATTCAATGATCTTTGATCTTTCCTTTCCAGAGTTTCCCAATTTTTTATGGACATGCCCATACCGACAAATTGAATTTCCTACCTTTTGTCATTGATTGGTATAATTCATCATACCTCATCAAATAAACTCATTTTTCATTTTTCTCCTACCCATATGTTTGCAGGCTACTTGTTTTCACATTTCATGAAAGCTGATTGTGGTTTCTTACCACATTGCTCCAATACTTCTATATTTTGGGATGAATAAAGTTGAGCCAAGACCAATAAACATAAGATTCCTTGCATAGTCAGTTCTAGGTGTATGGGCAGAACCATTTTTCTTCGTTGTTCTTGTTATCCTGTTTTTCACAGTGCCAAAACAGGTATTAATTGTTCAGGTATAAGTTCAATAATCTTGCCATGGACAGAATATTATGCTAAAGGATAAATAACCGGGGATATGGTGTGTTGTTTTATCGCGTCTCACTGATTTAATTTTATGTATTATGCAATGTTTATTAATATCTAGGTTCTGAGTCATTGCAGCATTTACCATAACTATTACCATCCGGCCTTGTCCTAGCTATTCGGGGTTGGATTTGTGGATCCTCATTTGCCAAGATCAAAAATTTTGGTCCATGTCATAATTATGACATATGTTAATGTTTGTCTGTCAGCCTAACATCAATCCTTCACCCTTCTCATATGGGCCAGCCATGTAGGTGTTCTTCATCTCTTGGAAGTACATTTCCAATCCCTTGTGTTGTATGGTATATGCCATCGTGGTCACGAACTTTACAAGGTCATACTATGATTTTTAAAAACATTATCTGTTGACTCAAATTTGGATTCACTAAACATATATATTTTCAGTTATTTCTCATGATTTCATATTCACTTTTTACATGACTTTTTCTTCCAAACCTTCTTTGTGTTTATAGGATTACAAGATTCATCGAGATGAGATTCATACAAAGCTGGTTCAGATAATGAGGAAAGATTGTTGGCGAATCTTCGCAAGCTACCTCAAATTGTTGAGAGTTGGAACGCACCAGAGGATAATGATTTACAACCTAGTCATTTTGCTCGATCAGTCACCAAGGTCTGTTACTGCTAGCTGCCTCTTTATTTCCAAGTTGTCAGTCATGCCTGACTTAATAATTCTTTCTGGAAACTCCGTTATTCTTTATACATTTACTTTGATGATAGATTCTTTATTTTGCAGCCGGTACAATTTAGGTTTAAATATTTTTTTTCGAGGGAACTAATTTCGTTACTATATGTAGGTGTGGTCTCTGTCTTTTTGGTTGTCAGATATCACAATTTACAGGGCGTTTGAGCTCAATCAAAATTATGGTCCTATGATTGTTAAATGATTTAGACAGCTGTTTTCTGCTTGTTCTGGGGGCTGTATGTGATACCTAATATCCTTAAAAATGTCCTGATCCTTGAAATGACAGACCTAAAATTTCAAAATTGGACTAATTAAACTTGGTGATTGCATTTGGAATGGTCGAATTTAGATTTACTGACTCAGTTTTGGGTTCATTTGGGTGTTTTGAGTGAGGACTGGAGATGTCTGCCTTAGTGTGTGACAAACTTGAGTATCAAATTTTGTGTAGTAAAAGAAAATGTTTAGTTTCTGTTAGTGGTCCATTCTGTTTGTTGGTTCATGTGCCATCATGCTTTTGGTGCAAAAAGTGGGTAGTCTCTCCCGACCTGATTCCATATTATAGATAGGATGCCATTTTTGCTTTCATGCCCCATTTTCTTGTATTTCTTTCATTTTACTGGAGTTTTAGCAATGAGTAATGCTCATGGCTTTGTCTAGCTGCTCCAGCCGGTGGCTCCAGTTGACATTGCTCTATGGCTACTAGTCTTATTGATCAAGCGCAGTTGGATGATGCGAATGACAGGCTTGAAAGCATGTTGCTTGCTATATGCTGTGCTTTCCTGGTGCAACTGTGGACATCTTCATGCCTGGTGAAGCCAGCCTTGGTGACATGCACATATCGCATGTCACCAGCTTTATAGTCAGCTGGCTCATTAAGTGCAGTAGCCACCTCTCTCTATGCATGTCATTTCAGAAAAGTAGTTGTCACACTCATTTTGCATTATTTGATATTAAAGGTGTATCATTTTAGCTTGCATTCTGTGCATTTTAATATTTCACACATTTTATGGTGACTGGGTCTAATTTCTCTCTCTATTATCTCCAGGAAGTTACATATCTCCATCGTATTTTGTCTCAAACACTGCTTGAGGCTGATGTTCAAGCAATTTTCAGGTGAAGAATTTGACATGTATAAAATCAATAACCTTGAAGTCCATGTTCAGTGTCAGATGAATGCCTTGTTAGGTTTGATGCATATCCCTCTTTTCATGGTAGGAACATGACTTGAAATAGAATTACACTAGGATAAAGAAATTAATATGTTATTAATCAAGGCTGTTAAATGGGAGAATGTGTGTAGATCTACAGTTGGGACTTGATATCCTAGAATGTGATACACCTTGTATTTTTGACTCTGGCATTAGTGCCATACTCTGAGTTCAGCATTGCTGGTTTTGTCTTGTCTTGTTTTCAAATAATAAATCTTTTGAATTTATACTGGTCTTACCTCTCATATGATTTATATCATCCAAGAATGCAAACTCTTATTTTCTTCACCATTTTGTCCAATTCTTTTACTTGTTTCTGAGGTATATAAAAATAATAGAATGCTGGAATTCTGGTGCTGCCTGTCTAGGTTAAGAACTTACAAGTTCACTAAACATGTTGCTTGTATGACATTAAGCTGGTAGCAATCTGTTGTTCAATAATGTGGTTACACTACATTGTTAAAGGCTAGATATTTCAAGAGTAGTTTGTGACCACTACAATAGATATTGGAAGGATGCTAAGATACAAATGACATGAAACATATTCATATCAAGTTAGCAACTAATACTACTATAGTTATGTGTACCTAAGTGGTCTTCTTGTTGAAAAGAATTTTGTGATGCGGCATTAATACATCAAAATCTTAAAGCAAGCTAATGAATATACCTGATAGTACAAGTGGATGGTCTATTTGGGACTCAAGTTACTTTTTAGTACCAAATGGGTAGTTATGTTGGTGATGTTTTTCAAAACAAACGTATGCTTCAAAAATTCTACAATGTCAAATAGAGCATTCTTGTAAGCCATATTAGACTTACTGTTGTCTTTAAGTGCCTGAAGTTGCTAGAAGGTATTGCTTTTTTAACAATTTATAATCCTCTGGCCGAATCTTCCATTTGAATGGGCTCACAGTCCGCTAGGGAGGGTTGACTATTTGGTTTTCAACATCTATGTCAATATTTTGGATACAAAACTAACTACAAAATACAAAATAATATAAAGGAAACATAGACAATTACAACAGTATTCTGTTTTAGCATATAATATTCTAGGATGTATCATGTGAAAATGCATGTGATGCTTGATTTAGCACAAACAATCAAGATGAACTCTTAGCGCTTGAAAGGTTTAACTACAGATGCCTTTTTCCATTAGAGCATCCTTTGTAGTATCTTTTTCTACAGACATCTTTTGAGAGAAACAGAAGAAATGCCTCTCAAAAAACGGATGCATCTCAGAATTTCCAATCTTTCTACAGGCATCTCAAAGAAGGGAGGGAGAAGAAATAAGACTCATCTCAATCTTGATGCATATGTATACTTAGTTCAACATCATGCATTCAAGGTTAATTGAATAATTTTGGGATAGCAATTTACAACAGTCGTTAGCATTAAAATTATTATTTCGATGAAGATAACCGAAAAGGGAACAATCAGTCTAAATCAAACTATAAATTATGGAGACAGTCCTCTTTTCCAAAGGCAAAAGTT
>KE504979.1:0-19733 GCA_000441515.1 Elaeis oleifera | reverse complement strand
GATACCAGGGCTGTTACTCTTTTTTGGCTGGAACGATATGGTATTGCTCTGTTTAGTACCGACACCAGGTATAGGGCTTTTACCGGTCCAACATCTGGATGCTGACAAATTTTTATTCCTTTTGCTTTTCAGGGTTTTGTTTGGTTTCTTTTCATGATGAAGGCTCTGAAGTGATTTTTTTTGTAATTTTATTGTTAAATTATGTTTTAGTGGTCATCTGATACTAGAGTGTTGATATTGGCATTGACACTCCAGAATCGATAATCTAGCAGGATGCACACAGCATGGCTGTAAGTGTGGTAGAAATTTTCAAACTCAATTTCCAATTATTTATTTTATTAATATTCAAATATGAAAATATGAATAATTTATAAAGAATAAAATATGCAGCAAAAAATAAAATTGTCACGTTGTACTGTGCTGTGCACCCTACAACATATGTGAAATTCAAGTAAATCAGGAAAAAATCAAGCATGGATTCCCCTAATTTTCCGAGTTTTGCCAATTTTTGGTCCAAAAAAGGGTTTGGGGTGGAAGAGCCTCATGGGTCCAATGGTTCTTTCCTCCGTGTTTCAGCATCTTGTTCGGTGAAGACCCCCCTCCACTTTCCTCGTGCTTCGGTTCTCTTTCTTTCTGGCTTGGGCAAAATGAGAGGCTTAGCCTCTCATGAGATGCTTAAAGGCACCCTAAGATGCCTTGGCTCCTCTGGTCCCCCAACCATACATTTTTCAAAAAAAAAAAGTGGATTGTTGGGATGGCTACAGTACTGGTCAAATCAGTCTTGATTCTGGGCCGTTCCAACCTGTTTTGGCCACAATCATATTGGATGAAAGGGGGTTTCTACCAGCCTGTACCAGTTGGTAACAAACTGACCTGAGTGGGATGCCTTGGTTTAACAAGTTTAAGCAACTCAGATGCATCCTGGTGCCTGTTTTTGGCTGGAACCGTATGGCACCAGCTGTATTGTTCCATTTTGGTGTTATTTAAGAACATGGTATATTAGCTTTCACTTCACTATTTCACCAGAATGCTGTTATACTTGCATTGGAGAAAGATTCAGTTATTCAATGTGCTTATCATTGCTTTTGAAGTGCTCTTTTTAGTCATTCATCTAGAAAGCATAATTATATCCTTATGCATGCTATTATAGATGAGGATTCAACTACCAATGAGGAGCAATCAATCTTCATTGGAGTTCAAGGTTCATTCAACAAGATCACTTGTGTGAACAAGTCCAAAACTGTTAATAAGAAAAAAATAGAAGGAAAGCCATCTGCATGTGTAAAACACTAAGTTGGTTAGTCCACAGAATGGCAAGGACTATGAGCTTAATTGCTAATTTGTTGAATAAATTTTTATAAACAGTGTTGCTTATTTATGCTAACATCCTATTAAAGTTTCATTTTGTTATTGTTTATAAATTCAAAACCAACATCCTCTTAAAAGCATATGCACATTATTTCATTATGGCAAAGTATCAAAATATTAATTAAATGGATGGAGTCTTCCTTGCTATCAAATTTGTGATTTTTTTTTCCTTGGAGATATCTGCCTTCCTGTCCAAATATGTGAGGGTGGGTCATTCTGGCTACCTGTATACAGTCTCTTACGGTGTCGATGAATTTTGGCTCCATATTTTAGCATGTCACCCCGATTTGCAGTATATGATGCAGTCCAATACACCACTGTAGATGCCATGTGGGATGGTATACGACATTCCTCCTTTGTATTGTGTCAATACCTAGTGGTGCAGTATGTATTGTATGGCAAATGTTTTATGTACTGCTACTTAAAGCCCTTGATGATTAGTGATAAGAGATAAAAGGATCAAGTTCAACCCTCTGTTAGTTTATCATGACTGGAAGCTGACCCAACATGTCAGAATTGCATATGTTTCTTCTATTTGAGAATTGCAATGATTGCATGGTGTTATAATAATGTCTATTGCACATCTTGCACAAATTGTGTTCTTGAATTCTTAAGATAGTTATCCAGTTAGGATAGTCAAACTCCAAGAATGAGACCCACTCTTTGTTTCTAACATGACTGTTTAATATCATCATGTATCTAATTGTTGCATGTTGAGTAATGTACAAAACAGTGCGAACTTAGTTCTTTTTTTTTTTGTAATGATTTGGTATATTCATGAAAAAACTAAAGTGGTGACAAAATGATTGGCTTAATATTCTTTATCTGGGAGTGTACATGATGGTATTTATCTCGTAAAAGTTTACCGCAAACAGGTAACTATGTATAAGTTTTTTTTGCAGGTCTTGTTCTTCCTTTGCCAGTGAATGCCTGAGCAATTTTGACATGGAGTCACTGAGATGTAAGTTTCCCATGAAACACTGATGAAAAATTCTCTCTAGTTCTTACATTTTATCAGTTGGAGTTTTGTGCTTAGTTAAATCCTATTGGTAGAGCCAAGCGATAGTTCCTCGGATTTTTAAATTTGATTACTTGAGCTACTTGTGCGAAGCCATTGTTGTAATGCTGAAGAATAATTTTACCAATGAATGTATATTTAGTTCTTTGGAGCTGGAACTGTTCGTCATTTTATGCTTCTATTGTAAGCTCCTAAACGTCAGGCAACATGCCTGATTGATGGTTCATGAATTGGTTTCTGTAAAGCCTGTAGTTTCTCATAAAGGTGATCAACTGAAAGCAACAATGCAACATTGTCACTGTAAACTAAGTTTCAGCCTATTACATGTCTATTTTGATGCACATATTACTGTTCCATTTTAGCTTAAGGGACATGCGGTGATCTTTTGTGTTATGGGTTTAGTAGGACAAATTTTGATTGTTTAGATGACTGCATAAATTCAAGGTTGAAGGTGGTAAGTTGCAAAGGGAATTGATGAAGATTGCAAGGCTCCTTTATAGTGATGATACAGGCTATTAGAAACCAAATGCACCTTATGGCTGTTGTGGATGGCGCCTATCATTCTGTACCGTTAATTATTTTTATCTGCTTTATCTACCATTCTTAAACTGAATGCTGATGTGAAAATTAAACATCACACGGATATCATTAATTTTCATCAGAATTTATCAATGAAGATCTCTGCAGTATCCTACCAATATTATTTTTGAGGGTTTATGCTGGATGGCGGATGCTTTCAGCATTTAGTTGAAACTAGAGCTTCTCTTTTCCTTTTGGTTTTTTCCTGAGAAATATTGTCTCTGTCGTCCAGCAGTTCATTTTTCGAAGGAACGGGGACCTGTTATGGACCTTCGGGGCACTGTTGCACTACATTTGTTTAGGTTCTCTACCTTCTTGTTGCAATTACTTGACTTAGTAAGCAATTCCACTTTGTTTTTGTTCTTCATTTGCATTAGCCAATCAATCATGTTGGTCTCTGTAAACAGTGATTAGTCACTAGGTTACAAGTGCGAAGATCTTCCAAGTATCAATTCCCTGCCTTTTTAACTAGCTTTATTTATTTAGCCTGCAACCGAGTTGAGTTCTGTTTCACTCCTAGATATTATATTTCTAAACTATGTGTGATATATGGAGATGGTACAACTGGCTATAGCCATCTTTGGACTATTTGATGTGGTGTGGTTATATCGGAACATAATTTTGATTTTACTATGCTTTAGCAGTCCACCATAACATCACAATTCCTTGTTTACTGAATCATTCGTTTAATTGGAGCTCAGCTGGTCTCAGCTTGATCGTACTGTGAATATATGGTCTCTTTTTCGTTTGTTCTTTCATCATCTATGTCATTCATGTACGTATTGGGCATGTTTATTTCTGCTGCAATTATCTTTGCCTTAATAGATGAAAATTTAAAATTTCATTATCCAGTGGAGTTCTGCAAAAAATACTGTTACTGCTTGTGGTTTGGGTAGTTGTGCAATCCGTATTTAGTTTGTAAGGTTAGTTTGACTTCCATGCTGTCATAAACAATGTACCTATAAATGATAATGCTTCCAATGGTTGGGCACTTGCGGTGAAAAAAGAAAGAATCATTTCGCATATATAACCCGTAAATTTGTATATTATATGAATGCCCTTTCAAATATTATTTTTTTTTCGTGAATGATTTTTCTCTTGCCAGTCACGTTCCTAATCCAGGATTAGATTTGTTCAATCAAGTTTCAAACATGCTTTTTCTTTGCGAATTGACAAAAAATAAAGAAAAACCTTAAAGGACGGATTTGACGGTAGGAGATTAATATCTACCAAAAAAAACCCATTGTCGATAAAGCAACGCTCGGTGACAAGATGTCATTCTACCGAAAAGCTTGTTTTGAATCCTATGGAAGCAACTGGTTTGTGGGATGGGTATTTGTGCAAAAAGGCAATCATATTTAAGAAGGCATTAATGGAAAAAGACAATTGAAAGACGTGAGAGGAAGAAGGGGTGGGGATGGTTGGTGCAAAAATCTAAAGAGGTGTGCACTGTCAGGATTGAAGGGCTTGCAGTATTAGAGTGCTGTAATAAGGTTTATGTCTCATTTTCACCATCATCATAATTCTTCCGATGAATGTTTCATAGTTCTTTTTTTTTTGGTTAGAAAGAAGATATTCACTCGGAAATACAAACAGAAGTCACAGATTTATGGTTGCGCCCCAGTAAAGTCCTATACATTATGAAACAATGTTTCACTAGTTAATAGGTAAAACAAAGCTTTTTGAACTTGACCAGATACAAAATGGACTGGCCACAAAGCCACTTGAGAAATCCTAAAGAAAAAGTTGTAGGAGATTGCTTAAATGTGTGCTCGCAACTGGCCCTACAATTAATAACACGGTTTGTTTCATGTTAACCATTGGTGGGGGCCAATTGATGGAGTCAGTTTCTTACAAATGAGCGTCATTTTAATTGAGTCAAGAGTCTTAATCCATATTCCTATTTTGTCAAAATTGTCCAATCTTCTTAGTTTTTGTGGATTCATTTGTAACCCGTCAATTGATATAGGTGGGTATGTATCACAGGAATCAAAATAAAGCAGGGCTTGAAAGATTGGATTTGGATTGTGTCCAGGTAAAGCTGAAAAAAGAACTGAGAATTGAAGTTGAAAAGCAAGTATAACATATCTTGAATGCATTATGTGCTCAACTGTTCTTTTCATTTTTTTTCACTCGTCTTTGTTTTTTTTTTCTTTTTTTTCTTTCTCTCTTCTGAATCATGTAACTCCATAGTTACTCGGAGTTATGATTAACCTATGACCTATCTTACTATATTGCCACTATTTTTAGAGACGTTGGTCTCGAAGAGTTTCTTCCATTGTAATATCATATTGCTGGCAAGATGGAAATCCAATCTGTTTATAATTAGATTGGGCTTGTCAAGCCCTAGCTCGATCTAGTTATATAAGAAAACCTTATCCAAACTCATTTGCGGACAAAGACTGGGCAATCTGGTAGATTCGAGAAAGAATGCGCTGTCTCTACCTGAGCGGATTGATGGAATCTAGACTAATCAGATATGATATTGGCTGTGCATTTCTTGTGAAATAGTTGCACCATTTCTTGTGAAATAGTTGCACCATGGTCACTTCTTATTCTAAACGTGAAGGTCATGATCCTATGTGGAGCTCCTTATATGGCATTTGCACCACGGTCACTTATTTATTCTAAACGCAGTGGATCAAGGCACGCCAAACCTGATATGAGCATGTACTCTTTGCTATGGCTCCAAGTTTTCTTTTGTGAGTAAGGGCTGTCATCTAATCGTTGGAGATCAATGTGGAGCACCTAATAATGTACAAAAAATTTCTCCAGTATCATTCAATGCTGTTTTGGCAATTAAGCATTCAACTACTTCTATGTATCAATTTCTATCAGTATAATTTTGAAATTAATCTAGATGATTATTCATCTCATGCAACAATCATTTTGTGCCTCATCTCTTACCTAGGCATAAAAGAGTCCAAGCACTCCCCATGGAGTGGGTCTCACTATGTTATGCCATTCTTATATTGATGTTTCGATTATGTCACATAATGGAGATAAATCTTACAAAAAATCTATAATTATGGATAGTGATATAGGAGGATGGTTTGACATGTCGTGGACAATCTGGTCGCCTAGGATTGATTGCACAAGCTTGACAATAAAATCTATCATATCCATGACTTTAATTAAGTATTAAAATTTTAAGAAGCTATAACTTCTAATCCAGGAAGAAATTGGTGATACAACTGAAGGTAAAGCTTATATAAAAGTCAAAATGGCATCTTCTCAGATTTAAAAATTTTGAAATATATTTTTACCATTCTTATAATCTGTATTGTTTTTTTTAGGAGAGAAATCCAATCCGATTTGAATTGGACTGCACCAAGATAAAAAGGGAGAAGTTGATCACCTCATATAATTAATGATAACAAAACTTAGAAGCATTGAAGTATTTTCTCGTCTGCTCATACTGCTTGTATGTCCGAACTTTATCACCCGCCAAAGTAGAAGTCACTTTCATCTTTGTTCTCTTTTCAGTTATTGAAAGCTTTTCTCCCGCCTAGTTGTACCATTTGTAGGTCTACACCATGCACTAGGCCTCCATGAAGGAAGGATAACCAGCTCATTGGAGATATTTGGAAGCACATTTAGAATTATAATTTGTGAGTTGTGAATACCATTCTTCTCCTACATATATATCTTTCTCACAAATGACGAATGTGTCTGGGCACCTACCTCTCTCTCTCTCTCTGTCTTGATGGCTTTATTTTTGGCTCAACAAGGTTACAAGAGTTTGTGATCAAGGTGTGGGATAATGTTAATTTTTGACATGTTTCTACTTTCTTATTAATCTAGCTTCTTGCTAATCTTCATTCTGCTTTATATTTTGATCAATACCTGGGTAATTAATTTGTTAGACCAGTTGGAGCTTACAAGAACCCACGGAGCCAAGTCCATACAATCAAGCTATTAGGTGAAGGCTATTCATAGACTCCCCAACTCACCCAGCTTTTTGTTGCAGTGTGAAGTCGGTTGCGTTGCTGCTTCGGATTTATCAGCGTAGTTGCAAGGCTACAGATTCCCTAGTGGAGGGGACCCTTATAGTAACACCCAGAGGGGTTGCTATGCTGATATCTCTCTCCGATTTTGTAACCAAAGAAATAAAAGGCTATAAATTCTCTGGGAAAAAAATTATTAAATTTCTCATATCATGCTCATAGCAATATTGAAATGCTTTTACATGCTTGTATATGAATTACAGAATTAGTGATCTTGGCTGTTTGGCAGCAATCTCGAGCCAACCCAGCCAATGGACCAGCAACTGAGAATGATATTTTATGGTTGAGCCTGAGGGATCTTGGCCATCGATCACTCTCAGGTCATGAGGTTTTTGTCATGGACCATTTTCTTGAACAGAAAATTACGTGTTTGTCCTATGTAACTATAGTCTGTATAATGTTGATAACATGGTATTGATGTTTGGCACAATTTTATGACATGGAATCTAAAACCAAACCTCAAGATAGTGAGCACCAGGCATGTCGACATAGTATAGCTTTCAGCTGATAGCATTTTTCCGAACTAAAGTTTTGCTAAATGAATGACAATCATGTAGTGTCAAAGTTTCTAGGAAGAAAACTGAGCCACATGCTAATTGCTTCATGTTAGGTATCACCATCTCGAAGGTTGCATGAGATGCAGTTTGCATGCATGTAGTTCGTTCATAATGCTGCTAGAGCATGTGGCTAATCATCTATAGGCTTGTGATTATTGTGGTAGGCTTGTTTAGATACATCTGACAAAAAAATTTCTAAGATGAATTGAGTTTGGTAGTGCACTGTAGGCCTTAAGGAACATGCACATTGATGATTTAATGGTTCATTTTGTAGATGCTTTTTGGCATCGGTAGTTTGGGTGAACTTATCTCTTTCAATATGTTGTATAACTCCATCTATACATATGATTTAGCATAATAATATTATTAGAAATAGGGATTTGGGAATCAGCTCCTTGACGCATGGTCTAATGTCAAAAGAGTACCTCTTTTCTTGAGATCTTGCACACCATTACTATTTTTAGAGCATCTTTAAATCAGATGATTGTAATTCCTCTGAAATGTGAAATTGCTATCTCTTCTAAGCATAGATGTTGAAACTTCTTTTTCTTCCATCTATAGATTTTCCGTTACGCTGCACGTATAACTTTGGGTAAAGATTGGCAGTAGGAATGACAAGATTGTATTGTTAGCTTGTAAACTAAAGAGTTAGTGTAGATTTTGACACTGTCAGTTGCTAGTTGTCAAATTTTTATATTTTAATATTTTGATATGTCATGCATGATAGCAGAGCAAATGATAGAAAGACAGGAGGTAAGCTTTGGAGGTAGGAATAGTTAGTTTGATATTTATATATAACAATGGTAACAATTGGCGAGGGACATTTTGTCTATTTCTGGAAGCATGGAGGAGGAGGTTGATTTACCTAAAAGAAAGGGACTTGACCATCAAAATCCCCTAAAAAGATCTTTAAAAATTACCATCTATATATAATACTTTTAAGAAATATTATCTTATTTCTCATCTATTATGGTTATTTTAAATGTATGATATATGTCCATCAAAAAAGAGAAAAGCTCTTCTTGCCTCATGGTCCTTAGAAGGGTGGGGAATTCTCATGTCTGGGTTCGGTTTATCTTGGACCCACTTTGGATTCTTTTGGGCTGGTGCACCCATGTTATCATGACCATTGCAAGAAACGTTTACGTGGGCATTGGCCTGTGTGATGCCTGCATCTATTTTGCTAAATGGGTCATTCAATTTGAGAATAGGGCATTGATTGGCCGATAAAATCCCAAACAAATTGTTTTACAAGAAAATGGAAAAAGACTTAACTTTTGCATTGGTGAAGATACTGAGATTTGTTTCCTCTGCAAACTTTATGTCATGAACATAATAAAGGGAAGTAGAGCCCATCTATTCATTTAGCTGTTACATCCTAGCACAACAGGGTTGCTCTGAAATCTTCACAAGTTTGAAGCTTAAAAGACATTATTTTAACTTAGGGATTTGTTTGGCGAGTAATTGACTTGGGCCTATGCAAAGTACAGTTTTGTCTGACCCAAGTTGAACTCAAGCGCGTTCATGTACTTGCTCCTAAACTTGGACTATCGTTATCTCTGGCTGCTAAGTGCCAACTGATGCTTCAGTGGCTGAGCATGGGATGTCTGGTATTCCAGTCCTAATATCATTTTATCATCTGAAATGAGCTCATCATTAGCAGTTAATGTGTATTCTTTTATGTTGTAGTCGATATATTGGCCTTAAAAGAAAAAAAGAACAAAAAAAAAGTCGATACACCTAATCGAGTCAACAACAAAGAAACACATGCAGGGAACCATTGGAAAGCTTTGAGTATTGTGGAAGTTTTTTTCCTTCAAGATTTCCACTGTTTCATATTTCCTGCATGGAATCCATCTATTCTAGCAAACCATTTTCGCATTTCAGGAACTCTTATCAAGTTCTAATCAACATCGCCTGCTTCCAACTTATTGTTTCACACATCTGCTTCCCATTGTGTCCACTAGAAGACAAACCACATATTTAATTGTATCACATATCCAGAGCAATAAACAGGTTTCTAAATTTATTTATTTATCTGAAGTAGAAACAAATCTAGCATAATGGATATTCTTGAGACATGATATCTCATATTGTTTCATTATCCAAATTACATGGTTATATCGTATCCCACTGAAGTTACCACATAACTAGAAAACTTACATGCACATTGATTAGCCTGCGGGTGGGACTACAACTCAATAAGATTTAACAACAACGGAAGGGGTCCGAAGGGACAAATTCCTACGAATCCTGTTAACGACGAAATCCAGTACTTCTTGGTCAGGAAGAGGGACAAGTGGCCTAAACGAAAGCCAGGTGAAATGAACTGAGAGCAATCTTGTAACTGGTACCTAATAGACAAGCAGTAAGTTCAGGTATTGTAATTTTTTTGCTGGTAATAAGAGTCGACCCGTCCTTCGTCACAATATTCTCCCAATTACCGAACCGTTCAATGACTTGCAAAAGGCTCATAGAAAATGGTATGCAGTAGGAAATGGACTTTGGTCTTTGTAGCAGGGGCGTTATCACTGGGCAAGCCCTGTTCATGAACAAGATAGAACATAAGAACAACTGAATTAACTTGCTCTTCAATCCATCTATTGGTTGAAGAATATCTTTTGAGTAATGTTTTTGGCAATGAAATACTATTTCGATGTGAACTTGTTGCCAAACTAGCATGCGGCTGCAAATACTCTCTTGCTTGCTTTTTGGTGAGATTTTTTGGGTGATGATTTATTTTTTTGCTTTGAAATATTATTATCATAAATATCAATTTTTAGTGATGACATATTCCAGTAACTAATAAGTTATTAATTTTAATAATAATGTTATCATGCCCAACTATAGTCTATCACACGGCAGATCCATGTTGCATGCTAGCTGAAGTACAAGTACGTTGTGATGCATGCTTGGCCCTCAGCATATGCTCAACAAAATCAGCCTCCCATCTGATGAATGGATGTAATCTACATGGTTGAAATATGATTATTTTAACAAAAAAATAGTTAATAAATATAAAATTCTTAAATATATCGTTAAAATGTGCATGTAAAGTAAAATACTCCAAACATTTGTACAATAGGATAGGTTAGACCTGAATACAAGTTGTTTAATCCTATCTATCCTCGAACATTGGTTGGGAGGTTACTTCCCTGGCTTGATCATCTAGGCAACCAACAATAAGACAAGATGGTGCACAAGTATGGCCAAGGAATATAGTTGAGTCAATTCCGAGCCATGCCAAGATTAGGACTTGTCCTAAAGCAAGTCCAGTCAAGCCAAAGCCCCATGTGTGAGCCCGTGTTAGGCCCTATCACAGCCACCTAACTTTCCAGGAAAATTCTCACAGCATTGTCACTCCTATGATATGAAGACCCCTTCCCTTAGCTCCCATCTGAAAGAGACAATTGCTCTTCCAAGACCCAAACAATTAGGCCCTCCGTCGGTTAGGCTTGTTGCCTTCTAAGGCCAATTCATTCTAAAGTGCTAACCCATTGAATCATCCCATTAATTCCACATGAACCCCTTAGGAAAGACACCTGGAGACATGGTGCATGCTGTTGCCTGCATTTGTGCATAAGACCCATTCCCACAGCCGCAAAGCCAAACAAAAAGAGACTGCTAAGAAGCTGCACATGGGCTATACCTCCATGAAACCAACAGCATCAAAACGCAAGTGCAAATATATAAGAGAAAATTTTTGTGCACTGTGGCGGTGCAGACCACGTGCACCATCTATAATGATAGGTTTCCGCACGGGACTGATGAAAAATTTTTTTTTTGCACATTGCACTTCAGTCCCATGCATGAACCAATCACCGTGGGAGGTGCACAAAGAATTTCTCAATATATAAAGGGAAAGAACCATAGCTCCAACCATAGCGAGGCCTAGCAAATTAGTTTAAAAAGTTTAGTTTAAAGTGTGCAAGAGCTCAAAGTAAGGCCACTTTACAGTGGTGGCAGTCCTAGATGATGGTGAGTCGAGGAGGTTCGTGGTGTCATTGAGCTGCCTCTTGCATCCTACGTTCCCGAGGCTGCTGGAGAGGGCAGAGGAGGATTTCGGGTATTGCCAAGAGGGTGCGCTCGCAATACCATGCTGGCCAAGCGAGCTGGAGAGAGTTCTTAAGGAGAACCTGGGTAATCAGATAGCTAACTTTTATAAACTGAATTGAAGAAGTAATTGTAAAGATTCGACGAAGTAATGGTTAAGCTAGTTGTTGATCATCTAGGTTGTAGGTATCTGGGATTTTTGGTTAGGGACTCTTTTACTATAGATTATAGGGTTAGAGTAGGAGCTCCAATTTTGATGGAATTCCACAAGTTTTATCAATGTAAGGGTTTTTGAATACCATAAGTGCATATTTGGGTTTCTAGGATTTACAATTTCACGATAAAATTCTCGATGAGATGCAGTTTTGGTCTTATAGGATTATATATAAAATTCTATTTGAAGAAAATCTTGTGTAACTAATATTATTTCACATTTGGTGATAAATAAGGATTCTTCCCCTCCCGCTTTTCTATTTCCTTTCTCTCTTTACCTCTTCTTTACCAAATAATAAATTTGTTATTATCAAAATATCATATTCATCATTATAATTATAAAATAATTTATATCAAAAAAAAGCTAATATATGTTTGCGCATTTATTGATGAATATAATTACTATGGATGTCATTTGTTGGCACGACGCAACATAGCATATGCAAAAGCACAACAATCTCTAATTGATATAACCACAATATAGTGTATTTTGTAAATCTTTGAAATGCATGGTCTTGCACTGCTTTCTAGATTCTCTCAAAGCCTGTTCAAATAGGTCGTATAAAGATCAGTAATTGCTTTATTCCAAAAGAATATTTCTCACTGACGTATTCTTTAAAAAGCTCCTAGGTTTCTGCCATACCACCATTATAGGCAAAACCAAGACAATGAAATTCTAACATACCATATTCTTCTCCGGAAGCATGTTAAACACCTCAGACCGATCTATAACTTCCTACAGCTAAATACATATCAATGAGGGAGCTAGTAATATGATATCATTGTGAAACCCCATCTTTATAGCATGTTGGAGCACATTTGTCACTTTTGGAACATGATTTCCTTGTCTTTTCTGCGCACCTGCTGAGTCCTTTAAATGATGATTTTAATTTGATAGTACCTTCAACATTTTAGATGGAGTCAAACAAGTAACCATTATTGTCATTCGTACCTGTAGAGAAAAGATATAACTGCATCAAAGAACTAGAACAAAAAAAATTAAAATAAAACTTAAAAGCTTTCTTTTTATATCCTTGTTTTTTGTAGGGATGGATTTTGGCATTGAAGCATTTTTCACCACCATGTCAGCAGTTTTTTCACGGCATCTCTTCTTTCTAAGGCCTTTCAATCTTAAGCCCTTTTTTTTTTGGATGAACAGGGAGGTTATACTACCCTAATTTTATTAGTGGAATAGAATATTTACAGATGCAGGATGAATCAAGTTGAGGAGGCTTGGATTCATGTCCAAACAAATAAGGTGTATAGCTGAAAACAGGTTTGCAGAGTTCAATTACAGGTTTTCAGGTTACGTTTGCAAGTGTCCAGGTAATAGGTTTCCAGGTGACAGTTTTCAGAGACAGGTTTCAAGTACCACTGCAGATTGGTATTTTGAACACAATCTTAAGCCTTTTATTTGATAGAAAATCTTAAGCCTTTTTGAAAGTAAAGCAAGTAACACCATGATTATAATGTGGTAAGCCAGTTTTCAGTACCTCTTAACAGCAATTACTCTCGGAACGGAAGTCCAAAATAGGCCAATTCGTTCTGCTAGCACTGACTTTGACACGGCACAACCTATGATTGCTTGCAATTCGGTGGTCGGAGGAGTCAAAGTAGAAGGGGAGGTGGTGATAGCGGTAACCCCCCTCTCTCTACTCCAAGTCGAAGCCCTTCTTTTCTCCTCCTTGCCCCTCCATGACCCTCTAACTGCTGCCCTCACCACCATCGGTAGTGCCTCGATCTCTAGACTTGCTGCCGATCTCTTCGCAAGAGCCTGATTCTTCCTACTATCGTCGACTCTGTGGTGCTATTGCCCTTGATCGCCAATGATTTTGGCGGTTAGGGGAGTCGAAGTGGAAAGGAGAGGTTACAATGGCGGTGGTAAATATAAAGGTTCTGATGGAGGTGGAGGTGGAGGAGGTGGTGATGATAGAGGGGAAGATTCTGATGAGAGCGACGATGGGGTTGCAAAGGTAAAGCCTACCAATCCAAGAGAAAAAAAATCATGGAAGAATAATTTTTTTCCCAATAAGATTAGCCACTTCTCATTAGTCTTTTATCCTATAATTTAATAATCCAACGAATGCCCAGAAAAGGAAACAGAATTTTTATCCATAGCATCCATTAGTCCTATAGATTTTGGACCATGCATTACTATTCTTTCCAAACAAGTCCTAAATAATCTTTGTACTTTTTTATTTTTTTAGATTGTAATAAATTAAATTAAAGTTCAAATTTCCCTTTTGAATACATTAATTCAAATCTAAATTTACGAGTGATATCTAATAAAGTGCAAAAATGATCTTGGGTATAACTTAAGGCCATTAATTGAAAAAAAATATCAAACAACCCCAAAGCATTGGAAATTACTTGCAATTATAATACTCAAGGTTACATAGATTGTTGGGTATAAGTGGGTAGTTATTTTTTAAGCTTTACTACAACATCGATCTACCATTCAAACATAAAAAAGAATATATCCAAAGCAAAAACTTTTACATGGACATATAAATCACAATGCATGGATATACAATACCTCAACCTTGGATATTGTTTATCAAAATGGGCTTCGATTTAGCAAAGCATATCGCTAATTGCACGTAGATGTGATCAAATATCTTGTCAAGTAATTGGAAATAAGCAATCCTTGTAGCTCGTTTGATCAAAAGTGCATAGATGAACCCCCAGAGCCCCACAACAAATCCTGGTGCAAAGCTAACATAAAACCATATCTTTTCAGAAGCATCTCTATTTTCAGATCTCTCTTCTTGACCTTCTGTTTGAAATGGACTTTCCGAAGGGGCTTTATTAGAGCACCATGGTAACGGCCATCTTTGAAGATTAGGATTTCCACTATAGATGGAGAAATCGCAGAATGTCTGCAGTTGGTTGCCCCAAGGAATTTTCCTGACAAATTATTGTGTGACAAGTTCAAGTGACTCAAGAATACATGGAGGACATAGTCGATGGTATTACTCCTGAGAGATTATTCACTGACAGATCAAGTAATTCTAACTGCTTCAAGGCACCGATATTTTTTGGGATCCTTCCTGTGAAGTGATTATTAGAGAGGTTCAAGAAAAGCAATCCTTGAAGATTCACTAGTTCTTCAGGAATCATTCCAGAAAGATTATTTTGCGAGAGGTCTATGCTCATTACCAATGAAAGCACACTGGTATATTCAATATCTAATCCATTTGTAGATATTTGTAAGCTCTCTGTATACAAAGTGCTGTAGTTTTCTGAAAGCTTTGGTCTATCCACATTCTTGTTCCTTCATTGCACTAAAATTTCCAAAAGATGGAGGTAAACACCTGAAAAATTGTTGCAAGCGAGGTCCAAAACTTGGACAGAAGCAAGAGATGATAGTTGCTCCGGTATATTACCACTGAAGGAATTTGATCGCAGAGAAAGAATTCTCAATGATAAGAGGCTTTCTCCAATCCATAATGGTAGGTTACCTGAGAACTTATTTTTGCCAAGATCAAGTACCACCAGTTGTGCACAATATCTCAAGAATAAAGGAAAATCTCCAGAGAGACTATTGTTTCTCATGTGCAATGATAGGAGGCTAATAGGACCAGACATGGAGCCTTGAGAGTTCCCTAACATGTCTTTTTGTGAATCAACCGCCCCTTGTTGTGATTTATGCCAGCAGTTTGGAAGTCTTCCGGACAAGTTATTATTGGACAAATCAAGAACAACCAGATCAGTGAGATTGCAAATGAATGGGTGAATGCTACCATTGATGTAATTGTTGGATAATGAAAGGATTTCGAGTCCCACAGCTCTAACAAAGCTTAAGGGAATAGGTCCCTCAAATGAATTGTTGGATAGATTTATGCGGTATAGATTAGAAGGGTCCAATTCAGGTAGTGGACCACGGAAGTTGTTGGAACTCATGTCAATGTCTTCATATTGCTGGCCTCTCATCGAAGTTGGCAGTTTTCCTGTCATGCTATTCTGAGATAAATTCAAGCGATTGATATGTAGATCCCAAAACCAAGAAGGGATGTCACCTGAAATGCTGTTTTCTGAGAGCTCTAACCCAGTCAAATTTGTCTGGGTTCGAAGCCAGGTAGGAAATTTTGGTCCCAATTGACAGGAGCACATACCAATCCATTGAGCATTAAAAGGAGGTTCCAATCATCACTAAGGATCACTTCAAATAAATTGTAAGACAGATCCAAATCTTCTAATCTCCAAAGGTTGGCAAAATGGGCTTCAGTCAAATGACCTGTAAAGGAGTTTGAGAAAAGATATAGTTGTTGCAATGTAGAAAGCTGAGCTAGACTTTCTGGGACCATCCCACTCAAGTTATTGTAACTCAGGTCCAGATATGTTAGACCATGCAGAGAGCTGTTTGCATCCGATGTATTTTGATGCATTTAGTCCAACCTTCGGTAATATCTGCAATCTCTCCATTAATATTGTTCCGAGATATATCTAGCTCCTCCAACTTGCATAGATTCCCTATAGATCTTGGTATCTCTCCGCTAATATAGTTTTTCCACAAATATAATTTCTCCAGGCTGCGGAGATTCCCAATGCTCTTTGGTATAACGCCAGTGATATTATTAGTAGATAGATCTAAATACTTCAGGTGACCAACTGTTGCTAATATTTCCGAAATATCTGCAGTAATTTGATTACAGGACAAGTCTAAATACTTCAAGTGGCTGAGGTTTCTGATGCTTTGAAAAATTTCTCTTGTTATTTGACTAGAAGACAAATCTAAATGCTGCATATTGCGTTGATTCCAATTGAAACAATCCGATCCTCCAAGATCGAGGTGCAAAAGGCTGCTGCTAATATTGAACAAGAAGCGGGATGCAATAGTTTGTTGTGGTCACCATCCCATGAAAGATCAAGCACTCTAAGAGATGTGAGATTGTCGAATGACAGAGTACGAGGGACAGAAGGGAGGTTGGTATCAGACAAATGCAACTCCAACAAAGAAGGGAGCATGTTCATCTCATGAAGCCAGTTGGCTGCCTTAAAGAGATTAACACGACTCATGTCAAGAAACTGCAGAGAACGGATGCGGGAGAGCCAGTGTAGGCTGTCGGCATGTAAAAACCATCTATGAACATAAATACAAGAATAATCATGATACTGACAATAATGAGGCGACGAATGAAGATCAAGGAAGTGCAAGTTAGAGAGATTTCCAAGCTCCGGTGGAATGGAACCGTGAAATAAGCATAGGAGAGGTTAAGATATTCCAAGTGCACAAGGGAACCGATGAATTTTGGGATGGGCGCTCCAGAGAAATTGTTCCGGCTGAGATCCAGATATTTCAAATGCATCAAATCAAACAAAGAAGGATTTATCTTACTTGGATTTGGGAAATTTCCAGTTTCTTGTTGGGCATCAAAATCATACGGATATCTGAGATCGAGCTTTACCACATGACCGGTGGTATTGTTACAGCCGACTCCTCTCCATCTGCAGCAGTCTTGACCTCCCCAAACAGAGAGCCACTGGTCAGGATCGTAGATGTCTGCTTTGATGGCAAGTAAAGCTCTTCTTTCACTCTCTATGCAGCTAGCACCCACGATGGAACCATCTCCATGACCAAGGCAGAGACATAAGGGGATGCCTCTCATGCACAAGAGAAGGAGCCCAACCAGCATGCAATGCATACCAAGATAGGATCTATTTGTACACCGACTGCTGTTAACAGCCATGCGAGCAGCAGCAGCAGCAGATGATACCATTCCAAAGACAGAAGGAGGAAATTAAAGCTATGAGAGGCTGTTTGCAGGATTCTGATCGCCTGGATGCTCCGTTTTATAAGCGAAGTGATTCCAGAATATATTCCATCCTGTGGATCTCTGTGGTGGGTGGGAAATCCTTTGACGAGAATTCTCTCTCTCTCTCTCTCTTCTTCTTTTTTTTTTTTTGTCCGTGATTTGGTGTGTGGGCCCACGTAACAGGAAGGCTTGACTCTTCCGTGGATGCTCGACTGACTTGTGCGGATGTCATGCCGAGGCGTGGCCGACAAGATTTTTCCTGATACTTTGGGGCTTGGGCGTTTGCCTTTGTGAGTACTGAGAATCAGGTTTCTTGATTCTTCTTCCAACTCATATCTCTCTCTCTCTCGGTATGTTGTTCTTTTCCGCCATTTGGTATCTATTGTTTGATGGGTGCACAATTAGGAAAAAAATCATTTACTCCCTGTGTTATGATGAGTGATCTAACATCATCTTTTGGATGAATTATTAAGTTTAAATGGATCAGTACAAGTGATCTGCTGACACCTTTTGGATGACGACTACAAGGTGCTCATGTGATGGACGGATACTGTGTGGTTTTTTTCAAAGGGATTTTCAAGGATACCATTTGTCAAGGCTTGGCTCAGGTCTGCTGCACAGGAAAACTTGGTCTGTATTTCATGCCCAGGTGTATGAGACTCGGAGACTACGAGAATCATGCGAAACTCCACAATGATGTCACATTGCACCCTCCGCAGTAATACTCGGGATATTCTCGAGTAATTAACAATTAGGCATGGATTGTTCTGGTAGTAATTGGCTGTTAATCTTTGCTGCGCAAAACCCGTGCCGTCGAGGTTCCACACTCGCCAATTAAACAATGCGTCATTGATATTTATTTGACAATGACTAGTTGTTGGCTTTCATGACAGGACTTTTGTCATCACAGGCTCATTCTATCGTTGGCAAAATTTTTTGTGGATTTTGATTGGGTCCTTTTCATCTCACCGTCAATTATAATCAATCATAATTAGCAATTAATGAAAAATCAACTAATATATAAATTTTTATTGATTTTACCTACGATGGAATAAATCTACCTAATAATTTCTCCATCACATAGCATTGTAGCTGAATGTAATATGAAAAGAACCAATTTATGGTTTGAAAGTAAAATGCGAGACCTAGGCTTGACCCGGGAGAGATAACAACAACTATTACTCAATGGCATCATGATATGGGCAGATGAGGAACTTACTTGAAAGGTGGCTTGGGAGGAAAATAGGACTTCGAATTTGATGGTTCTCCAGCACCTTTCACGGATAAATGCATGGTTAGCATCATGAAAACTCAATTTGCAGGCAGGTTGATTTCTCAAAATAAATTTGCCCAGTTGCTTACTCGTAAAATCCCTTTGTATTTTAACTAGAGATCTAAGATAGACTCCAACCCTTCCATTGTCTACAAGCAGTTTGTGGAGGGCCTTGGAGTGGGCCAACTCTGATGGTAGCTTGAGGTCGTCTACAAACCACAACAGCTGAGACTGGAAATGGTCATTAGCCCGTTTCTCACGGCTCAAGTAAACCATGCATGCATGGACTTGCATGGTTTCACTCGTCATGATTTTTGTGGAATATGCGCCTATCTTGCTGTCCACGCAGTCTTATAGCTTGAATATTTGTTGAAAAGGAATTCATTGACGGTGGGACCGTGGGACTCGGACTGCTCTCGGAAGCGATGACTGGAAGTATTCAAGCATGTGTGGCATAGTTGCAAGAAATCCTTCCAATCGCCTGACATTCTACTCCGAAGCCAAATCGGGCCACCACCAGCCACTACAGTCAAGGGAACCTATAATAAGCCTCGGATCAGGAAAAAAAAAAGTTCAGCAATTTTTATCTTATAGAATTCAGATCGGTCCACTCAAAATTATTTCGAGATAGTTTAAAATATAGACCTAGCTCAGTCCGTAATTCTATGATTGTCACGCCCCGAACCCAACACCCGGATCGGATACGTGATGGCCGCATACTCCTTAGAGCAAGCCCTAAAGAATATGCAAGGCCAAATTAAACCATTACAATCTTAACAACCATAATATTTAATTTCAATAATAACTCATAAAATCTTGCATAATTACAATTTAACATTCCTTCAATCCTCTAATCAGGTATCAACGGTACTCTATCTATGCATCCGCTCACTCACAGATGCATACCAT
>KE504978.1:663018-678962 GCA_000441515.1 Elaeis oleifera | reverse complement strand
TATATATATATATATATAATTTAATAGTATTTTTCTTTAAATCCAAAGAAAGTGATTATCTCATTAAATTCGAGATACCACTATGTGAAAGCCTGTTTAAGTCCATAATTGGATTCTTTAATCTGCAAACTATGTGCTTTTGTCCACTGACCATAAAAACTCTCGGATTGTTTTATGTAGATCTCTTCCTCTAAATCACCATTAAGGAAGACCGTTTTCATATCCATCCGATGTAACTCTAAGTAAAAAATGAGTTACTAAGGCTATGATAATCCTAAAAGAAAATAGGTCCTTTTAAAGTCAATACCTTTTTTTGTATGAATCATTTTGTTACAAGTCTGGTTTTATACTGTTTGATCTTCCCATTAAGATTTTTTTTAGTCATATATATCTATTTGCAACCTGTTGATCGCACTCTTCAGGCAGGTCAACTTATTTTCAGACATGGTTGTTATCTATAGAGCCCAACTCTCTCCTTTTATAGTATCTAACCATTGTAAGGAGTCTTCATCTTTCGTGACTTATGAGAATATCTTAGAGTCATATCTTTTTTTCATATTAGTCAGATATGCCATATAATCAGAGGTATAATAGATTTACTTATTCTAGTAGATCTCTAGAGAGCTATCCCTTGATCTACTTGTGACGGTAGTTAGACAGTTGCTTCTTCGATAATAGAAACATTATTGAATGAAATTTCATAAAATGGTGATTCCTCCTGAATGTTATTCTAGAAAATAACTATAGAAACTGTCACTTCAGTCTACTTTTTAGATGTAAAATTTATTTTTTATATTTTCTCAAAAATAATATCTCGAGGTTCTTCACTCCCACTAAACATACCATCCTCTAAAAATCTAGCTTTATTAATTTCTACTATCTGTAGCATACGAGATGAATAATAAAATCTATATCCTTTTGACCTCTTCGAATAATCAATAAAAAAAATCATTGATCATTCTGAGATCAAATACCTTTCTTATGGATTATAAACCTTTCTTTAGCTAAATAACCCCATATATACATATATTCCAAACTAAATTCCTACCGGTCCATAACTTATGAGGAGTCTTTTAAATTATCTTAGTAGCAAATTTATATAACATATATGCATAGCCATCTTTACAGCCTTATCCTACAAGTAAATAGATAGAGTAGAATAATTATCATAGCCTAAACCATTTTTTTAAGCATTCAATTTCTTCTTTCAACTATATTTAATCTGGTATGCTAGGCATTGTATATTGAGGTATAATTCTCTATTCCTCAAACTTCTGCTAATGGTCCTAGCATTTATTCCATCTCAATATATCTACTATAGTACTCACCATCTCTGTCGAATATGACTACTTTAATTATTTTTTTTGATTATGTCTCTATCTCTATTTCAATTTTTTAAAAGCCTCAAAATATTAGCCCTATCATATAGATGGTATAGATATATATTGTAAATAGTCATCAATGAGTGTGACAAAATATTTTTATGAATTAGATATGAGAAAAAAGCTCACGTAGGTCGGTATGAATAATTTCCAAAGTTTCTTTACTTTTTTGGGCATCTTTCTTAGACGTGTATGTCTACTTTATTTTATGCAATCAAATTATGATATAAAATCAGTGAAGTTTAATGATTTTAAAATCTTATCCTTTACTAGCCTTTTGACTCTTTTTTCAGAGGTATGCCGCAACCTCCATGCCATATCATAGAAGAGTTTTCAAAAGAATATGAAAACCAACTTTAAAATCTAAGATTTTCTTGTAGCATCCAACTGTCTTAACAAGTGAATATATTTGATTTTCAATGAAAATTGATCATTCAGTCTTAGTCAAAGGCTTTCTTAATAGGAAGCCTTGAATGTTGTTAGCAATTTGCATAAATACATTAGAATCAATAGGCTAAATAAAACTAGAAATATTTACTAAATTAAATTCAAAACACACACAAGAGTAAAGAATATTTTCTTTTACAGTCATTTTTATATTTTTATAATTTTATTTAGATGTTCCTTCTTTTACAGAAGAAGTATTTGACAACTTTATTAATAGTTTCACCTAATGCTACAACTACTAATGTTTCTTTCCATTTGCCTTGGGTACATCCTTTCTTTACATGCTTTCTATTAACTTGATGTGAAGTAAAGTTTACACTCGCCATCCTCTCGTCTCTCAATCCCTTCTCCACTTGCATATATTTGGTTAGTGATTGATTAATTATCTAATTCTCATTGTGTATATTATAGGAGATCTTAAATATATCATACTTTGATGGAAGAGAAATAGAAATAGAATATACTAAAAGTATCTGATATGAAAATTTTAATATTAGATAACTATACTATTATATCCCTCATCTTTATAAGATGCTCATAGATGCTAGCCTTTATCTTGTCAGAACTTACTAATTTCTACTATATAATATCTAAAAAAATGCGTGCCTTATTACATGAAAGGATGGATCCCCTACTGCGTCACATTAGATTTCTTTATGGAGCAAACAGAGGCAACTGCAACACTCATATTTTTCAAAAAGCTTATCTATTATGGTATACTTTATCTGTAAGTGGTGAAGGTTCATCCACTCATAATACTAAGTCAAGGTCAGCACATTCTAATATGAGCATTATTTTTCTTTTACTCCAAGAAATTTGATCCATTAAGAGAAAGAATTTTTTATGCTACTATCAATAATTGTGAAATTGATACTGCAAATAATACATACTTATCTTATCATCAAATAATTAGACTAATTAAATTTATCCAAAATAAATAATTTTTTTTATATTTAACTTTAGCATGTAACCAGATGTATCATTATGTCTCTCTTTTAGGCGGATGCCATAATATTTTAGTGGCTATACCCATTTAGTGATATATTATATCACCAATGAATCTAACAAAATATGTACATCGGATACAAGCAAAAACTATATCTTTGGATATGAAAAAGTCATTCGATCCAACATACAATCCTATTATTTTACTCATCTAAATTTCGAATATGAAAATACTCCTTTGAGAGCTAACCAACATTTCAATAGCTTAGAAGTATTTATTATACTATTAAAATTTTATTAGATCAATTATATTTATTTAGAATTATACTTTATATAAAATTTTTGATTTTAAGAGTTCATGGTCACTTTGGTAATTGCATTGAAATAATCAAATTAAAAACTTTCAATCCCTTATAAACAATATCAATAAACTTTACATGCTAAACATGGTATGATATAATTATGATACTATTAAAACTTCATTGGATGAATTATATTGATCTAGAATTAGATATTATAGAAAGATTTTGGTTTTAAAAGTTTGTGATCACTTTGGTGATCGCATTGAATTAATCAAACCAAAATTTTAATTTTTATATATACTATCAATAAATTTTATACGCCAAATATAGCATGAATGCATCATCAAAAATATGATAATAGACCTGCAATTCTTTATTATAAATAAATAAATCAAATAATATATAAATTAATAATATAATATATAAATTTATATTTTATATAATAAAATCATATGATAGGAACCTTATCATAATTATCAGAGAATCTTTATGTAATAAAGTTTATTATGGGGACAAATAATAATCCAAGAATCTTTATATAATAAACTCTATTAGAAGGATCAAATATAATTTTATAAGGACCTTTATATAATAAGTGCTTTGTAAGGGGTTTAATTGCAAAATTTCCTAAATCAATTTGGTTGAGTTTTAACGTTAATGCATTCGGATCTGGGTTTATGGGTCGAACCCGAAACCTGAAACCCACCGATCTTCTTCCTCCCTCCTCCCTTTTTCCTGATCGTAGCCGGCGATCCCCTTCTTCCTAATCCCGTCGGTAGTCACCGGCCACCCACAACTACTGGCGGCCAGCCTAGACCGTCGTCCCAACCGTCGGTGTGCCAGCCAATGGATGGTTTGATGGGTGATCAGTGGAGAAAAAGGAGCCATAAACCGATGCTCCTCCCCTCCAAAAATTGGCTGGCGGCCATTGGAAAACCTCAATCGACCGACCACCCTTTTATGCCACCGATAGGGAGGAAGAATCGGTGGTTTGTCGAGAGGCGGCAGTTCCATCTTCACCCCTGGTGATCTCTACACCCCCCCCCTGAGATCCGACATCGCGGCTCATGGGACTCGCCGTCGGTCCGTCTCGATGGCTACCGGAGGTCGACCAGAGGTTCGACCACCATGACGAGAGGAGTGCACGACTACAAGAAATCAGAGCACCTTCGACCCTCTTCTTCTTTTGACTTTCTTTTACCCTCTTATTGACTTATTTATATTTTATTTTGGGGGCCAACGGGTGGCTGCCGGTGGGGAGGATGTGAGCAGCTTGCCTTGGTGGCCACCGGATGCAAGCCAGAGATGAAGGAAGGACACGAGAGATCTGCCATCTTCCCTTCTTTCCATTTATATTTATTTATTTATTTAAATTATAATTTAAGTTTATAAATAAATAAATAATATAATATAATATAAACCTCCGTCATGAAATCCATAGATGATTCCTTAGATTGACCGTTGGTCAGATATATATCCATAAAATTTTAATATAAATAAAAGAGCTTCAATCTTCAAACCAAATAACTTATATGATTTTGATACTATGATATTAAAATTTTATGAGATAATATAATTTATATGAAGATGAAGCCATTGAAACCATCCAGAATCTCTCTCATCAGCCTATCGAATCCAAGATCTCTTCCATTAGTTTGTTGAATCAGCTTACAACACCTACAACCATAAAAGAATCAAGCTGGATGTTCTCCTCACTGTCATTGAATAACACCTTGATTTTTCAATCTCAATTTCAAAAATTTTTTATGGAAAGGACCTCACAAGTTCTTGAATGAATTGGGGACCAAGTTCATAGGGTGTCCTTTTATAACGTGCCTCATCTATCAGAGATAGTATTTGAATCAATCACAAAGATTGAAAAATAGATATTATCCACAATAGCTATGTAGAGGTTAACTTTATTATAATAACCATAAATTATATCCTTATTATTTATTAGAGACTTATCTTTAGTCAAAGTCCAGATCAATTAAATCAACTAAAACAAATCCTGATATGTGTTAGTGTGGGCCATATCTAGATTGAGCTTAATATTTATTATATCTTAATATTATTTAATATTTATACAAATATAATATTTTCATTAATATTAATATAGTATTTATATCAATATATTAATATTAATATATAGTATTATATTAATATAATAAATTATTATGATCTAATATTATATTATGATATATTAATATTATATTCATATTCATATAAATATAATACTATTATTATATAAATTAGGAATAAAAGTTATAGTCATAAATCTATAAAGGATATGATAGGTATTCTATATAATTTATTGAAAAATAGATACTCAATCAAATATAAGATATTTTTTGATAAGTCACTTTTTTATGTTCAATCAAATATATCAAAATTCTATTTTCAAAAAAAACTTTTCAAAAAGTACTTTCTGAGAAGAAAAATTCTTCTCGCAAATCGAACTTGAAGGTTTGTTCTTAAGACATGCTACACTCAAATCTTGGGTATTGCTTGAAAATGAAAATTTTAACAAGAATTGACATCTATTAAGGATAATGAGCTACGAACTCGGAGCACCCGACCTTACTTTCGAGAGTTGTGAGTTCGTCGAGCTCTCCTCTAGACTCTAAGGGCTGGCAAAAGCTGGCCAAGGTGGCTCTCTGACAATTGCCTCCTCGAGACTTGATTGACTCAGCGGTGGAGGTCCCAACTCGGCACAACTTGGTGTTCTCAGTGCTGGCGGACCCAGTTGATATTGAGGACCCAATGGCTTTGGGCTTGGAGCCCAGGCCCTCTAGACATTCCAATGATTGATGCAGGCCAGGGTTCGACCCATTTGAAGCGAGCCCAAAGCTTAGGGCCCTCGAAACAGTCGGTGGGGCCTTGAAGCGTAATCCAGGGCCCATTGCACCGAAGATCGGCCCTTTGCCTCTCACTCGAGTTCCTAAGGCGAGTGGTGGAAATCCTGTAGTGATGTCGGGGTGGGTTCTCATGGAGGCTTCGGCTCCGGTGCTAGGGAAGAAGGTGGAGGCTGGCTCAGACTGGCCTCTTGCGCTAGCTCTGAGCTCTAAGCCACCCTCTCCATCGATCTCCTCTGAGATGGCGTGCGTGATGGAGGGCTAACTAGTCGATCGGGTGGTGGGGTCTTAGCAATGGAGGGATGTCCGGGGGCAGATGTCACTAGCGTGGTGTTAGACGATGGGGGGTCTCTCTTTGGCTGGTCCTTTAGCACTCACCTCGAGGTCTGCATCGAATAGTTCCACCCACCTTATGAGGAGAACAGGGAGAGGGATGGGCCGCTTATAGTGGACTACACCTAAGTTATTCTGGACCGGCCAATGAGGATTTGAAGGACCATGCAGTGGCTGTTGCAAGGCTGAAGGGTGTACTAAGTGGAGCTGAAGTTGGAGCTTCCGATGGGGGCATTCAGGGAGCAAGGCGGCACTTCAAAGCCATGCTGAAGAAGCTGGCATGGCCTCTTCTAGTAGTGTCAATGATGAAGATCATGGTGTGGAATGTTAGGGGGCCGACAAGCTGTCATTCTTCTCTACTTATAGAAGATTGGTTCATCAAAAGGAACCAGACTTGTGTATCTTGCTTGAGACTCGGCTATCGGGTAGGAGCTTGGAGTGGGGTTCGACATCATTTTCCACATTCTTGAAAATTTTTTGCCATTGAGTCTCAGGGTCTTGCAGGTGGCTGATTATTGTATGAAAAAACATGATGTCATTGTGGATGTATCGCATGAATATAATCAACAAGTTGTTGTGATTATTTCTGATGTTAATGAAAGACTTTGGCTCTTATGTGGTATCTATGCTAGCATTGATTATAGGCTCTGAAGGGTGTTATAGGATGAGGCTTCTAGATTGGTCGGCCAGGGCCTCCCCTCCCTTATTGTGGGGGGCTTCAACTGCATTGATGGGCCTCAAGAAAAAGGGGATTAGCGGGTAGCCTGTTCTCGAACAACATTGGAATGAAGGAGTTCAGGGAGTTCATCTGGCACAATGGTCTCTTGGACTTTGGATTTTTCGACCCTAGATTCACTTGGTGCAATAACAAACAGGGTAGTACTCGAGTTTGGGAATGAATTGACATGCTTTTGTGATGATAGGATAGATTTAGCGCTTCCCAAGCTTTCAGGTCAGCCATCTCCTGAGGATTGCCTCCGATCATAATCCTATTTTGATCTTTACTGCTATTGATTGCTCTTATCTGTCCTCTTTCTGGTTCAAAAAATTTTGGATCTCCTACCCTCATTCTTGGGATATTGTCCGAGAGATGTAAAGGTTGCCAATCTGTGGTGACTCCATGTATAGGATTAGCAGTAGATTGGAAATCATGAGGCACCGACTCAAGAGGTGGAACCATGGAGAGGTTGGTGACATCTTTAGGAATCTCGAGGAGATTGAGGCATCTATTTCTAACCTTCAGACTAGGGAGGATACGGAGAGAGGGCTCTTTGCTGATGACCTTACTATCCTCAGGGCCACGCTTGCGTTGCATCATGCTTTATTTAGACAATAGGAGGTCTTCTAGCATCAGAAGTTTAAAGTTCAGTGGTTATGGGAGGGTGATAGGAACACCCACTTCTTTCACTAGACGACTGTTTTGAGGAGGTAGAGGAATCGAATCCGGATACTGAGAGATAGCGATGGGTGTGGCTTGATAGTGCTGATGAGGTGAGGTAGGAGATCTTTAGCTTCTTTCGATCAAGATGGTCTATGCAACTGGACAAGGTCGGGTGGGTTCAACTTCCCCTATCGACTTGTCAGGTCTCACTCATGGAGAATGCCCCTCTGATCGATGCTATGTCCAGGGAAGAGATTCTTGAGACAGTCTAGGCTTTAGCATAGAATAAAGCTCCTAGTCCTGACGACTTCTCTCCCTTCTTCTTTAGACGATATTGGGCTATCATCTATGATGGGGTGGTCGAGGCGATTCAATAGTTTTTAGTATAGAAATATTATCAGATGATTGGAAGAGAACCTTCATCGTGCTCATTCTGAAGAGGTAGGATGCTACTGAGCCTACTCATTATAGGCCCATTAGCTTATGTACCACTTTGTACAAGATTTGTGCTAAGATCTTGGTGGATAGGTTGAAGCTAATCCTTCTCTGCTGGATTTGCCCTGAGCAAGGGGTATTTGTTGGCAATCGCAATATCTTCGATAATATCCTGATTGTCCAAGAGTTCATGCATGATCTGTAAAGAGCTTGAGTCCAAAAATAGTCTCATAGGTATTAAGCTGGATATGAAGAGAGCCTATAATCAGATGTGCTGGGAGTTCCTCTTTCAGGCCCTGGAGAGTTTTGGATTTCACAGTTGATGGATCAACTGGATTAGAGGTTGTGTGTATGCCCCTCCATTCTCCACCCTGATTAATGGCATGTCGTCGGAGTTCTTTATTCCTCTATTGGCCTCCACTAATGTTGTTCTCTATCCTCCTACCTGCTTATTATATGTGCTGACACCTTTGTCGTGTGCATTGTATTTGGCAACTAGGATCCAGGTTGTAGACCCTTATAGGCTGGCTCCTAGGGCTTAGCCAATCTTGCACCTGCTCTTCATAGAAGATTGCTTATTGGTGGGCCATGCATAAGCTTAGAACACAGCAGCCTTTAGGAGGATTGTGGAGGAGTACTACATCGCCTCCGAGCAAAGGTGAACTTGGCGAAGTCGGTTGTTTATTTCATCCTGAAGACTAGGGCTCAGGATAGACAGGCCATCAGGGAGATCCTCGGCATTATGGAGAACTCTGGAGTCCTGCGATACCTTGGGGTTTCTATTATTCAATGTCTTCAAAGGTCTGATTGTGCTAAGCTGGAGGACTCGATTCGTGGACGTCTGGAAGATCGACAGTCCAAAGCATTATCAATGATGGCCAAAGTTGCCCCGATTAGGTCTATCCTCAATGCCATTCCTATTTATCTTCTATCTCATACTATTATTCTGAGGGTCCCTCCAGTAAGGCTTGAGCAGCAGCTTAGGAGTTTTCTCTGGAGATCTCATCTGGAGGGGGGCCAGGAGTTCACCTAATGGCCTAGGATGTGGTGTGTCTGCTGATCAGTGAGGAGGGGGGGCTAGGGATTCAGTCTCTGCTGGTCCAACGTGAGGCCCTGATCATCCACCGTACTATGAGATTTCTGCTTTAGCTCGATAGTCCTTGGAGTGCGATAATGCGTGCCAGGTATGGCACTTGGGCCCGCATGGATGATATTCATGTCAGTCAGAGCAACTCTGTATATGGAAGGAGATTTATCATTATGCTCTAGATGTTCTGGCCCAGATGACCAGGCTGCTGGGGATGGATAGTCGATTGACCTCCTGCAGCATCCATGGTTGTCCGAGCTCCCTCTAAGTCGGTGGCCGACCTTCATTAGTACGTAGATTGGTGATAGGGCACGGGTGTGTGACATTTTCCAGGCATAGGGGAGGAGTTGGGATGCGGAGCTAGTTGCTAGGCTCTTTGGTGATCAACTGGTGGAGAGGGTGATGTCTTTGGCGATTCCCATTCAGGAGGGATCGGATGTCGGGGTTTGGTAGTCATCATGCACCTCTAGGGTAGTGACCAGTGAGCTCTATGAGATCTACAGAGGTAAGCCGACAAGGATGATGGATGGCACCTGGATTTGGAGACTTTGGATCCACCCTAGGGTCAGTCTATTTCTCTGAAAGATGGCATGGTTTCGGCTGTCTACTGGAGTTCTGCTGCAAGCCAGAGAGATGGACATTCCGACTTCCTGCCCGTGTTGTGGTTTGGAGGACAAGATGGTGGAGCATACTCTCTTTCTTTGCCACAGAGTGAGGTGGGTGTGGCACTTGGTCACCCCCTTTTCCTAGTCGATGTGGGAGAGCAGCCTGTCTAGTCCTTTATGGAGGCCCTGAGATTAGAGCTGGCAAAATATGATCCAACCCACCAACCCGATCCATATTCGATCCACCATAAACAAGTTTAGATTTAACTTAAAGGGTCATAAATAAGTCGAGCCGTTTAACCATTTAATAATTGAGTCAGATTTGGATTTTAGATATCTGACCCATTTAATCCATTTAATATTCAGATCGGATTGAGTCAAATAATCTATTTAAGCTGTTTAACCTATTTAACCAATTTCTGACCTATTTAATCCGATCTGTTTAATCAGTTTAACCCATTTAAGATCCGTTTAACCTGTTTAAAATCTGTTTAACCTGTTTCTGATCCATTTAACCCGACCTGTTTAACCTATTTAATCCGTTTAACCTATTTAACCCATTTAACCTAATTTGACATATCTAATAAATGGATTAAATGGGTCGAATCGGATTACTTGTTTAATAATAGGTTGGATTCATGTTTGAATTTTTGACCCATTTAATGCACAGGTTGGATTTGGATTGATGATTTTTTGACTCGATCTGCATTGACCCGACCCATTTATGATCCGACCCGATCCTATTGCCACCCCTACCTAAGATGAAGCATGGAGTCTAAGGCTACTACCTTTATTGGTATAGGATAGCTTACACTACATATCATATTTGGCTTACTCATAATATAGGGGTCTTTGAGGCTAGCTGGCAGCTAGCGAGATTGATTTTTGAGAGAGCCATTACCCAAGCCATAAAGATTATGGAGGATTTGCCGTCTGACTTGACCTTAGGGACTCGGGACAATCGGGACTCCCTTCTTCCTCATCGAGCATGGAGGAGAGTCTTCTTCTTGTGGGAGCTTCGACCTTCCTGAAGGTCAACTTTGATGGTAGTGCCATCGATGGGAGAGGTGTTATTGGTTTAGTGATCCGAAGTCCTGATTTTCAATTTATTGTGGTTGGGAGTGTCCGACTGGTGGAGACCACGGTGCTCGCTGCAGAGCTGAGCGCAGCCTGGGAAGGTATTCTTTATGCGAGAATGGTCCTTAGGGTCAACCAACTAGTGGTAGATGGAGACTTGAGGACTGTGGTGACTTGGCTTCAGGGACTCAAGATCGTTTGGTGATTTTTCATCCCCTGGTATGTGATATCCAGTATTTGCTTTGTGGATGCTACTCTCATGTGATTCGCCATATTTATTATGAGGCAAATAGTGTAACAGATTAGATGGCCCCATTTGTTGCTCACCACTTCCGTAGAATTTGGACTGGTATTTTTCTTTTGCCTTTATCTTTCAAAGATATCTTTATTTCTAATCATTTAGATTGTATTCATATAAAAATTATTCGTCTTACCAAAAAAAAAAAATTAAATTATACAAATCGACCAACACTGCCAATGCTCTGCAATATGATGCAATCTCATTGATATTTGCCTTTAGCCATGCCTCTGTGGTTTCAATTTGCGGAACATCTCTTTCATCTTCTTTCTTTCTTTCTTTTAACATTTTTTTTTCCCAAACCTTCCGGACCTTTCCCTCAGAATTTATTCATGGTCTAAAATCTGGTCTTCTCACTCTCTCTTCTCCTCCTCGCTCCACTCCTCTCCGCTGGTAAGTTAACGATGGCCGATTTCGCCGATGGGTCCCCGGTCGGCCCCCTCATCCCCCAGCTCCCGGACGACCTCTCGGTCCGGTGCATCGCCCGGGTGCCCCGATCCTCTCACTCGGCCCTGGCCCTCGTGTCGCGATCCTGGCGCTCTCTCCTCCGCTCCCCGCTCTTCGTTGCCCTCCGATCCGACCTTGGCATCGCCCAGCCCTTCCTCTGCCTCAACGTCCGCACACCGACGGCCCAGTCCTGCTGGTACCTCCTCGACCCCGCAGACCGCCAGAACCCCATCCTCCTACCCGCCCCGCGGCTCCCAGCCGTCGGCTCCGCCTGTGCCGCTCTCGGCCCCACCATCTTCGTCCTTGGCGGCTCCCTCCACGGCGTCCCCTCCACTGCCGTCCAGCTTTCGACGCCGCCTCCGCCGCTGGTCCCTCGGCCCCCGCATGTCCGCCGCCCGGGAGTTCGCCGCCGCGGGCGCCCTCGGAGGCCGGATCTACGTCATCGGCGGTTGCCTCCCGCCGGCCGATGCCTGGGCCGAGGCCCTCGACCCCGCCTCCGCCGCTTGGTCCACTGTCCCCAGCCCGCCCCACCTCCGGGAGAAGTGGATGCATGGCAGCGCCGTCCTTTCCGGGAGGGTCCTTGCGGTGGCAGACGGAGGCGGGTGGTGTACGATCCAGCGGCGGAACTGCCGTGGGGCCCTGTGCCGGCGGCGCTCGACCTCGGGTGGAGGGGGAGGGCGGCGGTCGTGGGAGGGATTCTGTACTCATACGATTACCTAGGGAAGATAAGAGGCTACGATCTGGGGCCGATGAATGGAAGCAGGTGGAGGGGTGGAGAGGGAGTTGCCCAAATTCTTGTGCGGCGCCACTCTGGCGAACTTGGGGGATTGCTCTGCCTTGTATGGGAAGGAAGAGGAGATGGAGGAGTGGTAGCAAGGAAATGGAGATTGAATGGGCGGGAATCAAGGTCTCGAAGACTGACGGTGGAGGGCTGCGAGGTTCAATTGTGTGGTCGGAATCCATCAGTCTGGCAGTCCCAAAGGGGTCCTCTGTTGCTCACTGCGTGGCAGTGGAGTTATGACCCTCAAAAATTGAATTCTGGTATGTGATTGCGATGCATTTCACTTCCCGAGTATTGCATGTACTATAGATTTCATATTTTAATTGTTCACGTTAGATTATACTATATCCAACTTGGATCGGATTGTGTGCTTCATGGCCGATACATAGTTGTCTGCAATGTTCAATCTTATTGAGGGTTATTGATCAAGGTTGATAAGATGAAAAGTTGTATAGGACATATTGCAGTCAAGGGCTCACGGTTCGGCATGTGAGGTATTGTCTGCTTTGTTTACGGTCAATAATCCGGGGGCTATATGGGTCATTTTGGGGTCTCACAATTTTACCTCTTAAAAGGTGCCTCACGTGGGAAGGATGGTCCCTTCTTATATAAGCTAGATTTTCTTTGACTCTAGCCAATGTGGGACTAATGATGCCTTCCTTCTACACCACAACATAACCCCCCAGTAAAGGGAGAATCTATGTACTCCAGAGATCGTATCTGTGTACTTTTATAGAATGATGTTTAGGCAGAGGGAGCTCCACAGTCTACGGAGGGTGATGCCCTTCCTCTAGTGCCAATATTGTAATTAAGGGCTCATGGTTTGACACGTGAGGTATTATCCGCTTTGACCTACGGTCAATAGTCCGGAGACTATATGGGCCGTTTTTGGGCCTCATGGTTTTACCCTTTAAAAGGCACCTCATGTGGGAAGAATAGTCCCTTCCTATATAAGTTAGATTCTTCTTTGATTCCAACCAATATGAGACTAATGATGCCTTTTCTTCTATACCACAGCAGGACATATGTTATGTGGCTTGATGAAGGCAATTTAAGTTTAGGCTAGTTTATTATTTTACTATCATTATAAAAATTCTAGATGAGACTAGGGTGTTAGTGCGGGTTGCAATAATCATAGTTGCATGATACCTCTGTTTGAAAAGGAAACAAATTTGCATTTGGGTAGGTGATTGTCTACTTGAGCAGCAATAGACAGTGTTGTTGATAAATTAGAGCTCAATAGGACTTGATAGTTGAAAGACTCACCATTAGATGGGTAGTAAGTGCAAGTGGCATAACATGTGCAATTTCATGATGGTGTGCATGGTATTTATGGAGGCACTGATTAGAAGGATTGTTTGTAAATTAGACCCTGACTCATAACCATATGAACAATTGCTTACTAGCTACACCCTCAACATTTCTGTACTAGGAATATATAAATTGATATAAGAATTAGAAGAATATGATGATGATGAGGTTGAACAAAACAAGTAGATGAAACACAATAAGGCAATAAGCTGTCAAGGGAAGGTTATAACAGAATTGAACGAACATGAAACTGCAAACTAAAAAAGAACATGATTACATTGAGGTTTTGATTTGCCTGTCTTTTCATCTCGTTAAGCTTTCTTCAGTCATTAAGTTATTACTTCCATTGATTAGTTCATTGAATTGAGGTTTTGATTACCATCTTTTCATCTTGTTAAGCTTTCTTTAGTCATTAAATTATTAATTCCATGGATTAGTTCTTTGAAACCTAAAGATACCTGTGTTCTAAACACAGTTTTTTCGCCTTACTCTGCCCTTGTTATGTATATTGTCATTTGCTTTTCAAGTATCTTGTATTGTTTGACCAATTTAGAAATCCTGAAACTGAAAGCATGAAAAGAATGTCGAAAAGCTGGATAAACATGAAAAGACATCTATAATGTTGAACTTAATTACCATTGACATCAAGTGATTTTAATCAGTCTCTCCTAGTAATCTCTTTAGAGTTTAGACTTCTTTAAATCACTGTCATCAATACAATTATTCATTTGCTGGGTCACCTAAATGGTATTAGGGTCTTTGTTCTACTCATAAGAGTGCCTTGAAGGGAACTTCTTGCTTTGCTCAGTTTCTTGAAAACATGGACCAAGTTTTCTAGAATTGCAACACAATCCATGTGGAGAAAGGAAAACTTGATTCTCAATATGTTCGTTTGGAAATGGTTGGATCTCAGCTAAATCTTTGTAGCATGAATCTTCTACTTGAGGTACCAAACCCATTACAGAGTCTGTTTGGAAACTCATCCTGATACCAATTTCCTTGTTTAATAACATTTTTAGTAGACCTGCTTTCCTTTGCACACACGAAAATGTGCTTCTGCACTCAAACCCATTTCTGCTAACTAAGAGTCGAATTATTTTCTGGGGATAGTTGGAAATTCTTTGCATGCTCTTGCAGCTTCTGATTCTTGGTTTAAGTTGGATGTCCATTTGATTGAGGGTTGTGCTACGAGTGTCAAAAGAAACTCTCTTTGATAGCTTTAATACATTTAGCCATATATGGATTTTCAATTTGTTTTCTCTACTTCCTCTAGTTATATCGAGCAATAAACCTATGTCATCTGGGTAAGCCACCAAGAAGAAATTTGGAATTCCCTTTAGGATGTAAAGGATGACCGATTATTAGGGCTACTCCTTTCAGTGAATGTTCTCCCATATAGTCAGTTCTAATACGTTTTCTTACTAGCAAGCCCAAATGGGTTCTTTCTGCCAGATCTATGTAAAACACTAATTTTGCTGACCTATTAAGCCGAAAAGTAGTTTCCCCTTTATCTTCAACAATTGTGGAATGAGTAGAGGTGTTTGGTAGTACTAGATCTCCATGGTAGCTTTCAAAATATTCTTACTTTGTCTCACCCTCACCTTGATCATAATCATTTCTACTGCAGAAGCAATGCTCTTCATATAGTCCCTCATCTTTTCTCCAAATGAGCAACTATGGGCTGGGCCATGCTCTTGTAGCTTTCTTAATGGTTTCAATGTGAGACTCCATGCCTAGGATATGTTTCTTTAGTTGCATATATATGATGTAGCCTCGATTAGAAAGACTTGGGTTTCTTTGGTAAAAATCATGCTGTGATGATGGAGTTTCTAAGCTTAGGGGGTATTTGGTATGGGGTGATCTATCCAAGATTAAAGAAAATGTAGGTAGAGGTGATGAGATCACCGTATTTAGTTGCACCATGATGATCCTATGTGATAGTGATTTCAAATCACCTCCACTCCTCAACTCATCTCCCAACCTAATGATGAGATATCCATCCTTGAGATCTGGTATCCAAGATCACCCCCAGGCAGTGATCTTGGGCTAAAATATATAGACAAAAATATTTCTCAGTCTAACAAAAAAAAGGTACATCAATATACTATTAATATATTATATTAATATTATATATGATATTATATATTATATTTATGATATATAATATATTATAATATATTATTAATCATATTATTGTCATATTATGATTCAATGATAATTTTAATTAAATAAAATATCTTATTGTGTTTTATATTTAT
>KE504978.1:579367-590812 GCA_000441515.1 Elaeis oleifera | reverse complement strand
TATATATATATATATATGTATATATATATACATATCTTTTCAAATGATTTTTGGTTCAAAGTGATTTTACTAAAGAAAAGGAGTAGTAGTTCCGACCGGATGTAGATTGGATCATGCAGGGAGCATAAACTCCGGTACCCAATAGGCTATCATGGAAAAGCACAGAAACTTAGCCAACAAGACCTTATGCATCCCATTAACATGTTCAATACCATTTGCTTGCATGCAACGCACTCTACATAGATACTTAAAGAAGACAAAAATATAGAGGATAATTGAACAATACTGAAAAAAGCATGGAAAACTTAGCCAACAAGGCCTTATGCATCCTATTAATATGTTCAATACCATTTGCTTGTATGCAACGCACTCTACATAGATACTTAAAGAAGACAAAAAATATAGAGGATAATTGAACAATACTGTAACAAAATATATAAAGAATCAAAATCTAATTGTCAACCTGTGAGTGTACTCCTTCTCCTGCATGCTACCATCTCTGGGTCCGAGACAGACTCAGATTTACCATGATGTATATATATGTAATAATGCAGACATTCAAGGGTGCAACTCTACCATCCTCTAGATTTACCATCATCTTTATTCTAGGACCACCCTTCGACCTTCGCATGCCCCAACATTTGTGACAACATAATCTTCATAGACCATGACTTTTCACGTGCCTTTTATATACACATATCTTAATATTCTACATAACTTTATTTTGCACATATTATTTTTAAAACTATCTTATAATTTTTATAAATAAAAAAATTATTATAATAATATATATCTTTCAATATGAAAGTTTTTTAATTTTAAAATTTTTAAAATATTAACGATGAAATTTTTCATCATTAAAAACTTTTTAATGACGGAAAGCTGCATATCCATCGCTAATAGTTTAGTTTTTTTTAATTAAAATTTTTTATTTTTTAAATATTAGCGACGAAAAATTTACATCATAAATAATTGACGATTTGTGATCATAAAATGATTTATCATCAGAAATAGTTTATTATTTACGACGAATAGTTTCTATCATAAATTATCTTTATTTTAAATTTTAAATTTTTATCGCTAATAATTGAACTATTAGCGATGGATATGCTTTTGTCGTAAATAGTTTGTAATTTATTTAGTTTTTATTTGATAATTATTTGTGACTAAAAAAATTTATCATAAATTGGTACGTATTGGTGACAAAAAATATATTTCATCATAAATAAACATATTTTTGCGACGTAATATTTTAGTCGCTAATAATCTGTGGCTTTTGAATTTTTAATATATTTGAATTTTTCATGTATTAGCGATGAATAATTTTGTCGTAAATAATTTGCTAGTTGCGACGAAAATATATTTTCGTCATCAATACTTCCATATTTGCGACGTAATATTTTTGTCGCTAATAATTTGTGGCTTTTGAATTTTTAATATATTAAATTTTTATATATTAGCGATGAAAAATATTCATCGTAAATAATATGCTAGTTGCGATGAAAATATGGTTTGCATCATCAATACTCCCATATTTACAACGTAATTTTTCATCATAAATATTCTATAATTTTTGAATTTTTAAAATTTTTTATTTTCCTTCAAATATTCGTGGCTAAAAATTTTCATCATAAATAATTAATATTTATGATAAAAAATTAATATTCATCACACATACTGATATTATTTACGATGAAAATATATTCATCATAAATATTTAAAAATATTAAATTAAAATAAATATTTTATTATTTATGATGATTATTTTTATTGCAAATAACTTGTATTTATGATGATATTTTTTTTATCATAAATATTGAGCTATTTACGATGAAAAATTATTTACATCGTAAATATTTAATTATTAGTGATGAAATTATTTTTCATCGTTAATATACTTATTTGCGATGAAAATATTTTCGTCACAAATAAATTCATCGCAAAAACTTATTTTCTTATAGTGCCATCCCATCAATATTGGTCAAAATGAGACCTGCGCCACAGCCTTGGGTGTTTGAGGTTCCATCCACATGTAAAATCCATGCAGGCTCTGAAGTTTCTCCTTGGGGGCAGTCCTCGACTTGGCTGTCGCCAGTCAGAGTGTACTCGATAACAAAGTCGGCGAGTATCTGAGCCTTCATCGAAAATCACAGAACATAAAAGATATCAAACTCGCTGAGTTTGATCATCCCTTTGGCCATCCTTCCTGAGGTGTCTGGTTGTTGGAGTAGAGTCCTCAGAGGGAGGTCGGTCAGATCTTCACTGAATGGGCCTAGAATAAGGTCGTAGTCGCTAAGTCATCTTGATGAACATGAAGACCATCTTTCAATCCGGGGATACCTGACTTTCGCCCCAAGCGATATCCGACTTATGTAATAGATCGATTTCTGTACTTTATTTCTTCTCGGATAAGTACCGAGCTCACAGCTTCAGGAGTCACAGCCAAATACATAAGTAATTCATTGCCGATATTTGGCTTTGTCAGGAGTGGAGGAGAACTCAAGTACCATCTCAGATCATTGAAAGCCTTCTGACATTCTTCCGTCCTAGTGAATTTTATTTGCTTGAGGATTTTGAAGAAAAGGAGGCACCACTCTACAGACTTGGAGATGAACCGGCTCAAAGATACAATGCGTCCTGTCAGTTTCTGAATATCCTATCAAGAGGTCGGGGGCTTCATGTCGAGAACTATCTTGATCTTCTCGGGATTGGCCTCGATACCTCGCTTCATCATCATGAAATAAGAAACTTTCCCGATGTGATGCCGAAGGCATATTTTGTCGGGTTCAGTTTCATCCGATGTCTCCTTAGGGCATTGAAAGCTTCTGCCAGATCGTCGATATGGAGAGCAACTTTTTTGCTTTTCATGAGCATGTCGTCGATGTAGACTTTCATGTTATGACTAATTTAGTTTTAAAAATTTTATTGACCAGCCTCTGATATGTAGCCCCGATATTTTTGAGACCAAAAGACATGACTTTATAGCAGTATAAGCCTTTGTTGGTGATGAACGCCGTCTTCTTCTCATCCTCCGATGCCATCTGAATTTGATTATAGTCAGAAAAGGTATCCATGAAGCTGAGCAACTAATGGCTCAATATGGCATCGATCAGTTGATCAATTAGAGATAATAAAAAGTTATCCTTCAGACAAATTTTATTCAGATTGATGTAGTCGATGCATATCCATCACTTGCCATTAGCTTTCTTGACCATCATAATATGTGCGAGCCAATCTGGATAGGTCGTCTCATGGATGAAGTCAGCTACTAGCAATCTGTCGATCTCTTTGTCGATGGTCTTTTATCGCTCGGGAGCGAAATTTCTTTCTTTGTCTCACCGGCTTGTGCTTGATGCCGATATCTAATCGATGGACAATTACTCAGGTGGGATGCCAGATATGTCTGAGGCAGATCAAGCGAAGACATCTGCATTTTTTCTCAGAAAGTTGATCAACTTCTCCCTCAGTTTGTCGCTCAAGTAAGATCCAACCTGAACAGTTCTAGTTGGGTCCTCCTTTTTTAGGGGCACCAAGGTGAGTTACTCTGCGGGTTCTCTTTGACTTTTTTCTTCAATTTGATCCAGTCTGTTGTCGATGGGAAGAACTTCAGCTGACTTCTTTTCTCTAACTATGGTTAGGTAACATTGTCGGGCCAGCTGCTGATCTCTCCTCATCTTACTGATTTCTTTTCTCATTGAGAAGCGTACGAGTAAGTGATACATTGAGATGATTACTTGGAGTGCATTCAGCCCGGGTCGTCCCAAGATAACATTGTAGGTGAAAGAAATTCGAACTATATGAAAATTAAGCTGCACGATCGATTGCCGAGGTAGTCGTCTGGTAGTAACAGAAAGTTTTATCTCCCCTTCTACCTCAATCGAGTCACTAGTGAATCCGGTTAAGGGAGCGTTGACTAGTTTAAGTCGATCAATAGAAAGTTGCATTCAAAAAAAATAATTGTAGAAAATTACGTCAGCTGAGCTTTCATTATCAATAAGACATCATTTTACATCATAATTAGCTATTGTTATTGGTACAATAACAACATCATTATGAGAAGTTTGGACTCCTTACAGATCTTTTTTGGAGAAGACGATGTCATCATTTAATCATCGATATTTGGGAGAGCTTTTTGAGTCATCGGCTCCCAGAGGTCTTGGTCCCGTTGAGATCACGTTGATCACGTACGCCCGCTATAGGTTGAGTGTGAACTTCATCGTCAGGGCGCGATTGAGGCTGAGAGTAATCAGATAGCTACGTAGGTCGGTCCCACATATACTTTTCGAGGTATCCCCATCTTATCAGGTCCTAGATCTCATTCTTCAGCTCGATGTACCTCTTGGTGTCGTGGCCGTAGTCGTGATGGAACTGACAGTAGCGCCTTCGATTACGGAATGCTGCTATTGTTTTCATTGGATGGGGTCGTCGAAGGTGGTCCTCCCCTTCTATCTCCATGAGGATCTGTGCACAAAGAGTGGTTAGAGGGATGTATGAATCATACCTAAGGCCGAAGTTCTTTGGCCTCGATCTTAGCCAGGAAGGTGGGACCTCCCTCTTAGCGTGGGCTCGACTGGGTCCCACAGAGGTTCCTTCTTTCTTGATCTTCTTCTTCGGGTCCTTGTCCTCGTATCGACATCGGTCCTTCTCATCCTCCTCGGCTCGGATGTACTTCTGCGCACACTCGAAGAGTTTGATAAACGTCTGGGGAAGCATTTTGTTCAGGGAATAGGTAAACTTGGAGCTATTTAGTCCCTGCTTTATGGCCGCAATGGCCATCAATTCATCAAGGTTCCAGACCTCCAAGGTGACAACATTGAAGTGCGGCATAAAGTCTCATAGAGACTCTCCATCTTGCTACCTTACAGAGAAAAGGCTGTCAGATATCCATAGCACCTTCCGATTGGTACTGAAGTGTGCCAAGAAGAGCTATCTGAGCTAGTCGAATGAATGGATACTCCCTGATTGAAGTTTAGAGTACCTTGTCCAGGTGATCTTCCTGAGATTGATCGAGAAGACGATGTAGAGGAGCACATCGGATGCACCCTAAAGAAGTATGAGAGCTTTGTAGCTCACAAGGTGGTCGAGCGAATCAGTGGAGTTGTCGTACTGTTCCAGCTGCAGTATTTGAACCGATCTGGAATCGGTTCATCGAGAATCCATTGGGAGAAGGTCGGATGGGAGCTGATGCCCCACTCACCGGTAGGATCTTGGTTGTTCGCCTGGAGCCGATTCAAGCGGTGATCAAACTCCTTCAGCTTGAGGTCACCTTCATTCAGCTGCTGCTGAGATTCATCGGGATGCTTGGAATATTCGAGAGTAGAACATTCTCCGAAAGAAGATTTTGATGGAGATTGCGGCCTCTTCCCCTTGTGTGAAGCTCATCGAGAGGAGGGGGATCAGCGATCATCGAAAGTGGCGCGTAGAGTACACCAAGAGTCAGGTTGTGGCGACTGTCGGACGGGCTGAGAAGCCATCCGATGGAAACGTCGAGATGAGTGGTGGGATGGAGAATGGGGTCAGGGACTTTGCATGGAGGGCGCATCCTGCGGTGCTGAATTCTCTGTCCATCGTTACAGCTGTTGTTGTTGCTCCACAGTCTGCTGGAGACTGTCGACAGCCTCCATCAATGCACTAATTTGCAGCATCAAAGCAGCAAGCTGTTGCTAGTCTGCTGTTTCCTCCGATTGCGAGGTACTCGGCTTTTCGAAGGTCGTCAGAAGTGCGTCACATCGCGATGAGCATTGAGCAAAACTAAGAGAATTATTTTGCGCTCTCATCTTGGCCATTATAACTCCCGGAAGGATGTTTCTCCTCCCCTTCCTGGTGTACCAAGATATTGCGGCTCATCTCCGATGGGGTAGTCAGATCGTTGTGTCTGAGTGTGCAACGGTAGGAAACTGGTAGAGAAGGACCGATCGTTGAAGAGAGGGCACAGTCGAGAGGGCCGAGAATGGGAGCGAGGGCTCGCAGTGCGACGAACGGAGGCAAGATCAACTCGGACCGAATGAAAAGGACAGTCGATGGCATCCGATGGCAGCAGAGAGATCTACAAGAAAAGTCCACATCGGAGATGACTCTGGCAAAGATACTCCGACGCTCAAGTTAGTTTCAGCTCAAGAGATGGAGGAGCAAGTGAGGTAGAGTTTTGAGCTCTGAGTCTTGGAATGTGCGAACCTTCTGGGGGTCTTCTCTTACCTCTATTTATAAAGAAAGCAAGGTGAAGAATGAAAGGATGAGAATGTATTCCGATAACATCCTATCATATGGAGCCGCATGGGGATATCTTTAAATGGCTCCATCAACGAGCATGCATTTTGTCCGGTGCATCGGTGGTCACGACTGTGGGTCTTATCGTGTGCATGTGGCATAATTAATAATTTGTTGGTATCCTATCACGATGCGGAGCAGAGCACTTAGGATATGATCTTAGGATGATGCGATTTGATTTGACTCGACATGACCGCATGGCAGCTTCACTTGAGCACTCGATGTTTGGCTGATGTCAATATCCACATCGGTCACTAGCTGGAGCAAGATGAAATTAATTGGAAGCGGTCTGGGATAAATGACTCACATGCCAGCAGTTCCGGACTCGCTAAGTAGGATTGGTAAGTCAGATCGGTAGATGACTAACCTGAAATGTCAGATACTGTAGGCAGCTGAAAAATCTGATCTGTGGATCAAAGCTATCGCGGCAGGCAAGCATGTTAGTTTCTCACCAATATCACTGACAGATCAGTCATTCATCGATATAGTCTTTAATTTAGACTATCGTCATGATATTAAGATCAGATTTTATAATCTTAATTTTAAATAAATTAATTTTTGATAAATTAATTTTTAAAAATCACGATCTTCTTTCAGTGAGATCGATTTTTATCGAGATAGATCTTCAATTGAAGCCAGTTATGTGACGGAAACCTATCCGAACAGCTCCCATATATATATATTTTATTTTTTATGTGATCTGGTACCAACTAGATGCGGAGTTTATCATGGGGACACAGTGACCTAGGTTGGATGGCTGCCACACTTGTACAACGAATGGAAAATGGCATACAACCTTAGCACTACTCTAGGAAATTTATATGGTTTGCGGATGCTGAAAGACTTGTCAGTGGTCTACAAAGTATCCATCACTTGAAATGTTGAGACTTGATATGAAGCGTGCTTGTACGGATGGTAGAATATGTGAGTTAGGTATTTTTTCAAGAAAAAATAATTCAGGGCCTTTTGTTGTATCAGTAGTTTCCTTGTTGTTGGGTATAAAATATCCCCAACCAAAATTTGTAAAGAGCCGGCCCTCTCAGGGCATTTTTGGCTTCCGACCTGGTGCGGCATCTTTCTGAACTCCTTCGACTGCCCGAGCTTTCATAACACTCTTCCGAACTTCTCCAATAACGAACTCCTTCAGTCGTCCACCGGACTGCTTCAAATACTCTCCGGGATCCACTATCAGCCGACCTTTCATAGCGATCGACTGATCTCCGAATCCCCTCAGCCTTCTTCCAGCCACGATCAACTCTAATACGAATTTTCTCCAGACTTCGTCAACGGCCGAACTTCTCCAACAGTAGATTTCTACAACGGTCGGACTCCCTCTAAGTTTCTACGACGGTCGACCGCCTTCTGGATTTCACCCGAGTTCCTGCGAGAGTTGGATTTCTGCCCCGAATTTTTATTGCAGGTGGGCTTCGTCCGAACTTCTACAACGAACAGGCTCCGCTGGCACGATCTCTACTCCGAACCCCTACTACAAGTGGTCTACTCCGAACTCCCACCGCATGATCTCTACTCCGAACTTTTACTACAAGTGGTCTACTCCGAACTCCTACTACAAGTGGTCTACTCTGAACTCCCACCGCACGATCTCTACTCCAAACTTCTACTACAAGTGGTCTACTCCGAACTCCTACTACAAGTGGTCTACTCCGAACTCCTACCGCAAGAGGTCTACCTCGAACTCCTACCACAAGCGATCTACTTCGAACTGCTACTACGAGCGGTTCACGTCGGATCTCTACTGTAAGCGAATTCCATCCGAGCTTCTATTGTAAATAAATTCTTCCGGACTTCTGCTACAAGCGAACTCCAGCCGAGCTTCTTCAATAAGCAGTCCCCATCCGGACTTCTATAAGAACCGGACACCGCCTGAACCTCCGTAGCGGATAGATCCTAGACGAACTCCTACAACAGACGGGCTCCAGCAACTAGATCTCCATAATGACCAACCGCCTCCGATGTCTGCTGTGCCTCTCCAGCCATCAATCTCCAATAGTGTCAGCCGGACTTCAACAATGCCAATCCTTCAGACTCCTCCAGCGGGTGAACCTCTACAACGCCATCCGAAGTCCACCGCCGGTCAACTCTCTACCGAATTTCTCATGAAGCCAGACTTCACCAATAGAAAGTCTCCGTCCGAGCTCCTACAGCAAAGGACGTCCACCTACAGCATTCAGCGCCCAAGGCACCCGACAACCGTGGACTCGTCGGCAACCTCGGAAACATCCGAGCCTTACTTAGACAGAAAGCTACCTCGCTCCACCAGACCTCTCAACCGAGCTTCAACCGACAGGTCCGAACTCTCTGGCAAGTCACGACAATGGCCACTACTCTGCTCCATCCCATGCGGCCCCACCACTCTCTGACAAGTCACGACAACGGACATCACTCCACTCTCCATAACAGACTCCACGTGGCTCTGAACGGCCTCTGACGCCACTACTCTCCGTAACAAACTCCGCGTGGCCCTGAATGGCCCACGACCAGACGGTTACAGATGTCGCTGTCAATCAATTATGCTCTCCGTCTATAAAAGGGACCCCCAAATATATTCTTCTCTAAGCTAAAAACTCTATCTCGAAACTCTGCTAAAATTCTCATTCGAGCACTCCATTTCTGTTGAGACAGAGCACTGACTTGAGCGTCAGAGGGTCTTGCCGGAGCACCTCCAACTCCGGTTTAGACTTCCTTTGCAGGTCCCGGCGGTGACTGCGGCTCCCTCGACTCCAGCTTCTCCGGCGTAAGCAAGATTTTGCACCAACACTTGTTAATCATGAAATTTGTTGGCATATATGAGGATGGATTTATTATTAAATGACCAAATTAATCGGTATATATAAATGCTCATGGCAAGCATCCTGAAGCATATTAATTATTAAAATGGATGATAATACATTTCACAGAGGTATTTGTGGCCCTCTCACTCCAAACAATATTTTTTCAAGAAAAAAAAAGAAAAGATAAACAGCACCTTTATGGGAGGATTGGAATGTAAAACCCCGGATGAGCCTTATACCACCATAACACCATTCCTAAAATAGGCATTATTGCGGCCAATCCTCTCGTCGCCTGATCATCGGAGACGCGCGCCTGCAAGGAAAGTCCTCACTGATCGGAGATGTCTCCGATGGGGACCCTCCGATGTTTAAGTCAGAGAGAAGATTAGGCAACAGTGGAAAAAACCAAAGGCTCAACGAGAGAGAGAGCTTACCAAAACTGTTGCCTTACCCTGTTTTATAGTAGAATGCGGTATGGTCCTGCCATTAATGGTGTAGACAACTGGGGAGTTGTCAAATCGTCAGGGGCTATCAAATCATCGTGGATTGTCAGGTCATTAGAATTAATCCATGTCCTTGGTAGGACAACGCCCCATGACGGTCGTACAGCATGTCCTTGGCAGGACAACAGCCCATGGCGCTTGTACGGCATTTGGATGGGCTGGCCGACTATATGTTGGTATTTGATTGCCGGAACGTCAGGTGATGATTCGGAAATACCATCGGCTGATCTGGTGCCTTGTGGAAGTCGGATATCGGCTGCCACCCCTGACGTAGAGTCGGTGATATGGGTTCGGCCGTTCGGCCAGTTGAAAATAGTATTGGTTGTTTGGTCGGCATACCTTCGGTCGGATATTGTCGGCAGTCATTGTCGGAGTCGTCTGCCCGTCCGGTGGGTAGAGTCGGACGTCGGTCGGATAGTTCCGAGGATAAGTCAGCGTATAGGGGTCAGCCAGTATATCCCAACAGTTGCCCTCCCCACTCCTGAGTCCGATGTCGTGTTGGCCCGCATTACCACGTGGGCGACGGCCTCGAGCGAAAGGAGTGGTTTTTCATCACGTCATGCCTTGACTCTGCCGATCGTACCAACGGACGATCCGGTGTCAGGCATCTCATTGGGAACGCAAACCGCCGTCGGCTAATTAATTCTGAGATGTGATTTTTTTGCCATGCGTCGGGGGGCTATTGGGCCGGAGCCGTTCACGCGGATGGAGGCGATGTGGCTCGATCTGGGGTAGGTGCGTCGAACCGTCGAACCGAAAAGGGCCCAGACACTGCCACGTGTCAACATCCGAGAAATCCTCGTTCGGTGCGCTTTCATCTCGACCGTCGAAGGGCCTTATATATATACGGCCACTCGTATCCAAAGCTTCACTTTTTACTGCCCTGTTTCTGGCGCTGAGGCTCTGTCGAGTTGTCCCCCAATCTCAGGTAGCTGTTTCCGTCCTCCTTCTTTGAAAGCTCTTCTCGAAGCTTTTCATTCTTGTCTCTTTGCAGCTTCGCTCCCTTTGCATTTTCTTTTTATTCTCTTTTCTTGGGGCTAGCGTCATGGCTAGAACTTCTCCTCGAGGAAGTCAGTCAGAAAACCCGACCGATGATTCCCAATCGACCCCGAAGGTGGAGGCTTCTTCACTTTCGGGGCCGAACATCGAACGGCTCAGAATAATATGGTATCTCGGAGCAGTTTCGACTTTTCGCCCCTAGGGCTAAGGGTCGGGTTAACAACCCGCCTCTGGACTAGGTGGCCTTTTATGTTGAGGACCTTCGGACTGATCTTCGCTTTTCGATTTCGGAGTTTGTTCGGAATGTCTTGGATTATTACGGGCTTTGCCCGACACAACTGGTGTCGAACTCAGTCCGATAATAATCAGCTTCGCCTTGTTGTGTCAGCTCTAGCCGATCTTTCCCCGCATCTCTCTCCTTCGGGCGTTCTTCATCCTCCGACCCACCCAAAAGTCCGAGGGTGGTGGTTCTTCAATCTCCGGAAGGGTCTTTCATTCATTATCAATCTTCCATCATCGATCCACGGGTGGAAGAATCAATTTTCTTCGCTTCTTCTTCGCTACCCTGGGGGTTTCCTTCTCGCGGGGCGACCCTCGGACTCAATCGAATGAAAATAGTCGAGTGGAGGCAGGAGACCGAGAGGATTTTCACCGACTGAAGGATACGTCGGTGCCGAAGCAGAGAGACTTCGTCACCGAACAAGCTCTCTATGATGCCGGCCTAAGTTCGGTTCTCCGCTTATGTACAGTTCGGTCTGTCGGTCGTCTTTTGACTTTTTCATCCATCTTCGAACTTGTGCTAATCTTTCGTTGAAATTGCAGGCATGCCACCGAGAGTAAGACTAACAGATGCCGACATTCGGCAGCACGCAGTGAGGAAGAGA
>KE504978.1:566496-579347 GCA_000441515.1 Elaeis oleifera | reverse complement strand
CCGACTGCCGTTGCGATGGCGGCTGCGCAGCCTGACACCGAACGAGCGTCGGGCTTTGAACCAGTCATCGCCTTATCGATGCCGGCGGTGCCACCCAAGGTGCCATCCGAGGAAGGGGCGACGGAGGGTGTAGCCTAAGGAATATCGGTGGTTCCGCCTGTGGAAGAGGTTCGAGTCGAAGCACGAGAGCCCGAACGACCTGCGGCGGCTCCCGTCGCGCCCTCGGGAGGAACTCAGTCGAGTTCAAGCTTTTCATCCTTCTCCGATCTCTGGGCCTGGGCGACTGATTGGGGGAAGGCTCCGATGGCGCCGGCGGACGACATAAGGTCGGCGGACCGCGTCGCATCATCCGACGTTCGGATTCTCGAGGGAGCATCGGCCCTGGCCAACCACAATTTGGCCAGGAGGTTGTGTCAGGCAACCATTCTCCCGACCGACCGGGAGCTCTTGAAGAGTCGGCAGGTGACCGAGATGCTCTCTTCATTCTACTCAACCATGATCAGGGTGAGTTCTTCTTTTTCTTTCCTCTCCATTATTATTTTCATCATTTTATTTTTCTGACGATCGGCCTTCTACTTGCAGCTGATCTACAACATGTCCGAGTTGTAGGCCGGGTATCGAAGATTTGGCGACATCCGGAAGGCCTGGAAGGATAGGGCGGAAACTGTCGAAGTCGAAAAAGCGACGGTGGTGGAACAGCTGAAGCTGTCAGTCGACCGCGAGGCCAGGCTCGAGGAGGAGATTTTCCGACTCACCGACGGCCTGGCTGCCTCAGAGGCCAAGCTTCAATCGGCCCGCGAGCAGGCCAAGCGCACGACCCGTATCGCTCATCGACTGCGGCGTGAGCGGGATGGTTGCATTGGTGAGCTCGAGGCCGGGCGCGAGCAACTTCGGTTAGCCTGAAAATCTGGCTAAGGCCGAGGAGAACCTGTCCACCGCCCAAGCCAACACCGACATAGCGAAGGCGGAGGTCGAGTCGGCTAAAGAGGCGTTGAGCCGGGCAGTGGAGGACTTCCGCGGCTCGGGCGAGTACCAAGAGGAGCTTCTCGAGAGCAGCTTCGCCTCCTACCGAGTGGGGTACGAGGACGCCCGGGATGCAATTCAGAGGCTATACTCGGAACTCGACCAGAGCAGCGTCGTCCCTCCGGGGTCGGAGGATCAAGCCGCAGAGGAGGAGGCCGACCCAATACCGGAGGATCAGACGGCTGCGGAGGAGGCCGTCCGTGGGCCGGTGGAATGAGCTACCGAAGGTGAGGCGGCTCCAACCTCCGATCCCACTCCGACCCCAGCGGGTACATCGATCGCTTTCGAACTCTTCTCGGTCCAAGAAGTCGATTCCAACGAGTAGTCAGAGTATCTGCTCCGTTGTTTTATTGGTTTTGTTTCGCCTTTGATACTTGTAATCGGACTTCGGTCCAATTTTGTAAGTCTAACTTCAACTAAATGAAATCGAAGACTTTTCAAATTTTTCCTGCATGCGGCTCAAAATGTATGTCTCACCGAAACATCCCCGAGTGTATAGGTCGTAGATCCGACATACCTCGTTAGGACGTTCGGTAGGATCCAGCGTAGTTAATCAAGATAGTCAGTAGCGTGCGCCATGCTAAGAACAGAGCAAGCCCCAATCACAGACCAGCGTCCTGACTGTCATACAGGTTGTGTAGGATCCGATGGTCGAGAGTCATTCGACGTAGTTAGCTTGGGTGCCGATTATAGGTCGAGCGTCCGTCGCCCAGACCTTGGTCGGACGTGCACGTCGAGTCGGGTGTCGATCAATCTCCGAACGTAGCTTGTTGACATGATCATTCCATAGAATCAGATAGTCGAGTAGTGTCCGACGTATTTGGTTAGGATATCGATGATAAGTCGAATATCCGTTGTTCGATCCTTCGTCGGGCATATACATCGTGATGTATAATAAACGGTGGCAAGTCGAATATTCTTCGATCGATCGTGACCAAGTCAGTATGTCGCAAGTGCGACCTCGGTCATCTTGGTATTTTGTCCTTCTTCGTCGAAGCCAAGTTGGCAAGTTAGCCAGCCGTGTTGATCGAGAGTCGACTGTGGAAGGAGCGCGGCTTCAACTTAGAGAGGTTTCATTGCCAGCACTGGCCTTCCGTTAGTGTAGACAGAACGGTTCTCGTAAGAGTTCGATGTGTCATCAGTGACCGGGCCGTAGATTTCCAACGAAACATTGGGCCCAAGTCAGGGCGTCGGGGCTCGTACTTCTGACGACGGCCGACCCACGGCGGAGAGCCGAACTTTGTTGACTCTGGAGTTTTGAAATTGAGTTGTATTCTGAACAAGGGCATACAAAATTCACTGATGGTATAATTTAGGTTGTCGGCATTTCAAGTCCAGGGAATGGCCGTCCCTTCCAGGGTCTCAAGTCGGTAGGCGCCCAGCCTGCAGGTGTCCGCTATCTTGGAGGGTCCTTTCCAGTTCGGGGATAGTTTTCTTGATCCAGAGGCTTCGAGACTTCCGTCTTCCTTAAAACCAGGTCTCCAGGTCTGAAAACTTTGGCTTAACTTTAGCATTGTAGTATCGGGCCACTCTTTATCGGCAGAAAGCCATGCGGAGTTGAGCCTCGCATCGGAGCTCGGGTAGGAGGTCCAAGTCAGCTCTCCGACACTCGAAGTTGTCTGGTTCACAGTACTGCTCAACTCTAGTCGATACTAGTCCGATCTCAAGTGGGATCATTACCTCCGTCCCATAGGCCAAATTGAAAGAAGATTCTCTGGTCGGAACTCGGGGTGTCGTTCGGTACGCCCACAGGATCGAGTGCAATTTTTCGACCCAGAGGCCTCTGGTTTCGTTCAGTCGAGTCTTCAATCCATGCATAATGGTCCGGTTGGTTACTTCGATTTTTCGTTGGACTGTGGATGTCCAATCGAGGTCAGCTTGTGCGTGATATAAAATCTTACACAGAATTCTCTGAAGTCTTGGTTGTCGAACTGTCGCCCATTGTCGGTGATGATAGTGTGTGGCAGTCCGAATCTGAAGATGATGGACTTCTGGATAAAGTCTTCCATCTTACGCTCGGTGATTTGCGCTAGAGGTTCGGCCTCCACCCACTTGGTGAAGTAGTCGATTGCGATGACTATGAACTTTCTTGGTCAGATGCCGGAGGGAAAGGGTCGAGTATGTCGATTCCCCATTGGGCGAAGGGCCATAGGGCGACAATGGAAGTCAGCTGGTTGGCGGACCGATGTTGTATGTTGGCATACTTTTGACATGGCTCACACCTCCGAACCAAATCAGTCGCATCTTTCTTCATGGTGGGCCAGTAGTAACCTTGCCGTAGGACTTTGTAGGCCAGAGATTTGCCCCCCAGGTGACTTCCGCAGATCCCTTCATGCACCTCTCTGAGTGCGTAGTCCACGTCCGTCGGTCCCAGGCACTTTAGCAAGGGAAGGGAGAACGACCTTTTGTAGAGTCGCCCGTCCATCATTACATATTGGAAGGCCATCCACCAGAGTCGCTTGGCTTTCGCGGGGTCTTCGGGGTTGGTTCCGTCGGTCAGATACTAAACGATCGGATCCATCCAGCTTGGCTCGGTCGTCAGTTGTAGCACCTCCTCAGCCTTGTCGACACTCGGTTGCTCGAGACTCTCTACGAGTGTCCGGCCCAAAGCGCCGTAGGCGGATGTCGCAAGCCTGGAGAGCATGTCGGCCTGAGCATTCTCTGTCCTGGAAATGTGGGAGATCTCGAAATACTTGAGGTGCACCACGAGATCTCTCACTTTCTGGAATATTTTGCCATGGTCGGATCCCGCGCTTCGAATTCGCCTCTGACTTGCCCTACAATCAGCTGGGAGTCGGAGAAGACTCTGAGGCTGTCGATCCTGAGCTCCTTCACCACTCTCAAGCCAGCGAGAAGCGCTTCATATTCGGCTTGATTATTAGAGGCTTTGAAGTTGAATCGGAGGCGTACTCGGTAACTACTCTCTCCGAGTTGGTAAGCAGGAATCCGGCCCCGCTCCCTTGAGCATTGGAAGCTCTGTCTATGTGTAATACCCAGGTTGACCCGGGGTTATATTCAGAGGTCGCAGCTTCTTTGGAGCTCCCGTTTTCCGACATTTGGTCGGTTGTTGGGCATTCCGCAATGAAGTCGGCCAGAACTTGGACTTTCAAAGTAGGTCGCAGTCGGTACTGCATGTCGAACTCGCTCAGTTTCACCGCCCATTTCGCCAGTCGTCCTGATGTGTCGGGGCGATGCAGGATCGCCCTCAGGAGTTGGTCGGTGAGGACCACGATGGCGTGCGCTTGAAAATACGGACGGAGTCGTTGCGCTGATATGACCAAGGCAAATATCATTTTCTCTGCTCTTGAGTACCGAGTTTCGACTTCGTGGAGCACTTTGCTGGTATAATATATGGGTTGGTGAATTCGGCTCTCGTTCTTCCGGACAAGTACCGAACTAACCGCCTCTGGGGTGGTAGCCAAGTAAAGGTACAATATTTCTCCGACCTCTGGCTTTACAAGCAGAGGTGGAGAAGTCAGATATTTCTTCAAATCTTCGAAGGCTTACCGGCACTCATTCGACCAAGAGAAGTCCTTTGTCTGTCTTAGGGTTTAGAAGAACGGGAGGCATCTCTCTGCCGACCGAGAAATGAATCGGCTGAGTGCGATGATCCTTCCATTGAGCTGCTGTACTTCTTTTTGGTGTTCGGGTACCGCATGTCGATAATCACCTTTATCTTCTTGAGATTGGCCTCAATTTCGTATTGAGAAATGAGGAACCCGACGAACTTTCTCGAAATCACCCCAAAGATGCACTTGGTCGTATTTAGCTTCATCCGATGTCACCGAAGTGTACGAAAAGTTTCTTTCAGATCTTGGATGTGATCTGAAGCCTGTGCGCTCTTCACCAGCATGTCGTCCACGTACACCTCCATATTATGTCAGATTTGAGCTTTGAAGACCTTATTGACGAGTCGCTGGTAGGTGGCTCCGGCATTCTTCAGACCGAAGGGCATCACTCTGTAACAGTAAAGGCCTTTGACGGTCACGAAGGCCGTATGCTCTTCGTCCTCAGGCGCCATCCGAATCTGGTTATATCTGGCGAAGGCATCCATGAAGCTGAGCAGTCGATGATCGGACGTCACATCCACAGTTGGTCGATCTTCGACAGTGGAAAGCTATCCTTCGGACAGGCTCAATTCAGATCGATGTAGTCGATACAGATCCTTCACTTTTCGTTGGCTTTTCTCACCATGATGACATTGACGAGCCAGTCGGGATATGTGGTTTCTCTGATGAAGTCCGCCTCGAGTAGTTTGTCCACTTCCTCGTCGATGGCTTTCTGTCTTTCGGAGGCAAAAGACCATTTCTTCTATCTCATCGGCCTCATGCCAGGGCGATGTTGAGTCGATGAGTCATTGTTTCCAGAGGGATGCCGGACATATCCGCTGCCTACCAAGCGAATATGTCGGCGTTGGCTTTCAATAGCTCTATCAGCTGCTGTCGCTCCAGGTCGGATAATTGCGACCCGACCCAGATCTTCTGTTCAGGATTCTTTGCCATCAGGATGAAAATCAGCTGTTCAGCCGGTTCACCCTGTTCCTCCTCTTTCTGTTGGTCCAACTTATCGACCGACAGAGAATCTTTCGATTTATTATTTTGAGTTGAGATTTGGAAGCATCGTCGAGCGAGCCGTTGATCCTCATGCATTTTCTAGCTTCGTTTTAGTCGGAAATCGGACCAGCAAGTGATATGTCGAGACGATCGCTCTGAGAGCGTTTAGTCCGGATCTTCCAAGTATGGCGTTGTAGGTCGAAGGTACTCGGACGACCATGAAGGTCAAGTAGACGGTGCTTTGTCATGGTTCGGCCCCAGTTGTCACGGGAAGAGCAATTTCTCCTTCCACTGCGACGGCATCTCCGACGAAACCTACTAAGGGCATAGAGACTCTTCTGAGTCGGTCGGTCGACAGTCGCATTCGGAAGAAGGTCGAGTAAAACAAACGTTAGTCGAGCTTCCATTATCAACAAGAATCTTTTTTACATCATAATTTGCTATTGTTGTCGAGACAACAACAGCGTCATCATGGGGAGTTTGGATTTCTCAAGTATCTTCATCTGTAAAAATGATTAAATCATCCTGGCGTGGCTTCTTCGTCGACTCCCCTTCAGTAGTCATCCCTCAATCCAGTTGTTTGGAGATCATGTTGATGACTCCGGCAGTAGGCTGATTGTTCGCTGCCTCTTCAGTCGATTGGGATTGTCGGTCGGAAAGGGGTCGAGTCGGCGGGTCCCTTCGATACTTTTCGAGATACCCTCGTCGTATGAGGGCTTCTATTTTATCCTTGAGTTGGATGCATTGCTCGGTGTTGTGACCGTGGCCCCGATGGAATCGGTAGTATTTTCTTCGGTCGTGACCCTTTGCCTTCAGAGGCGGAGGCCGTCGCAGATATTCCGTTCCTTCGATCTCCATCAGGATCTGCACACGAGGAGCAGAGAGATGGGTGTAGGAGTCATACCTGCGATGCGTCGGTCTCGGACTCTGCCGTCGGGACGATCTCGGGCTCCGTCGTCGGGGCGAGACCCGTTTATCGGTCGGGGGCCTGTTGGGTTCCGCAGGAGCCCAATTTTTCTTCCGCTTCTCCTTCTAGCCCTTGCTCTCGGTCAGACGCCAGTTGGAAGCTCCTTTGTCCGCGTGCATGTATTTGTACGCACGCTCCAACAATTCGGTATATGTCCGGAGGAGGGTCTTGTCCAAGTAATATGTGAATCGGGACCTCCTTAGCCCCCTCTTCATGGCTAAGATAGTCATGTCCTTGTTGAGGTCCCGAACCTCAAGTGTGGCCGCATTGAATCGGGCCACAAAGTGTCGGAGTGTCTCATTTTCTCCTGCTTGAGGAGAAAGACTGTCCGAGGTTCGTGGTGGTTTTCGGCTGGTGCTGAAATGGACCACGAAAGAATACTCGAGCTGCCCGAAGGAGTGGATACCTCCTGAGCGAAGGCCGGAGTACCAGGCCCTGACAGCTTTACGAAGTGTGGCGGGGAAGCCGATGCAGAGGAGGGCATCGGTTGCCCCTTGAATTGTCATGAGAGCCTTGTAGCTCTCCAGATGGTCAACTGGGTCGGTGGAGCCGTCGTAAGGCTCCACATGAGGCATCTTGAACCGACTAGGGATCGATTCGTCAAGGATAAATCGGGAGAGAGGTTGGGTGGTCCGGAAGTCGACGTCGTTTGAAGACTTCTAACCATCTGCCTGGAGCTGGACAAGCCGATGGTCGATTTCTTCGAACTTACGTTCATAGTCGTCCAACTGTCGGTGTTGAGAACCCCAGGGTCGAACCTCCGACGAATTTGAGAGGGAGGCGGACGGTGTCCGTGGCCGCTTCTCCTTCCTCGTTCGCTCCAGCCGGGAAGGAGAGGGACGCCGAGACCGGTGGGTATCACGCCGTGGCTGCCTCCCGCCTTCTCGGTGGGAGTGTTGAAATGGCTGCTCTTGAGGAGAAGACGGAAGTTGACGCGGGCGTCGGCGGCTGCTTCTGGACGGCATCGAGTGCGCCGCCGGTTGTTCCGCTGGCGGTTGCGGCAACTGGGTTAGTTGTTGTTGGAGATTTTTGACCGCGTCCGTTAGAACAGTCATTTGCCGCACGATCGCTGCAATCTGTGCCTCCGTGGTCGCCACAGGATGCGGAGAGCTGGGCTCCGCCATGGAGGGTAAAGGAGGGGTCTCTTTCCGATGGAAAGAGTACCTCGTCGATCCGGTAGCTCTCGATCGTTGAGCTCTGGTTTTTGTCATCTCGAGAAGTTTTTCAAGCTCTATGGAGCTCGCTGTCTTACCGTCGCCGCGGCCGACCCCCTTCATGGCGTGCCAAATCTGTTGCGGCCAATCTCCTCATCGCCTGATTGCCGGGGATGTGCGTCTGCAAGAAAAATCCTCACTGACCGAAGATATCTCCGATGGGGATCCTCCGATGCTTAAGTCAGAGAGGAGACTAGGCAACAGTGAAAAAAATCAGGGGCTCAGCGAGAGAGAGAGCTTATCAAAACTGTTGCCTTACCCTGTTTTATAGTAGAATGCGGTATAGTCCGGTCATTAATGGTGTAGACAACTGGAGAGTTGTCAAATCGTCAGGGGCTATCAAATCGTCGTGGGTTGTCAGGTCATTAGAATTAACCCATATCCTTCGCAGGACAACGCCCCATGACGGTCGTACAGCATGTCCTTGGCAGGACAACAATCCATGGCGCTTGTACGGCGTTTTGACGGGCTGACCGACTATATATCGGTATTTGATTGTCGGGACGTTAGGTGATGACTCGAAAACACCGTCGGTTGATCTGGTGCCTTGTAGAAGTCGGATGTCGGCTGCCACCCCGACGTAGAGTCGGTGATATGGATTCGGCCAGTTGGAAACAATATTGGTCTGTTTGGCCAGCATACCTTCGGTCGGATATTATCGACAGTCATTGTCGGAGTCGTCTGTCCGTCCGATGGATAGAGTCGGGCGTCGGTCGAACAGTTTCGAATATAAGTCGGCGTATAGAGGTCAGCCGGTATATCCCAACAAGCGTGACTTTGAATAACTAAATACCTGGTCAAACATTGTGTGCCCATTTTTTATGGATATAAATTTTCCATATCTATCTTGGAATAGAGTATTGGCATCCATTTTATATTAATTATTGTATATCATAGTAATATTATGGTCGTCATATTGTTATATTGCAAAACTCTTATTAGTAATTATTATAGCATAGCAAGTTATATTGAATTATTATATATTATCATATAATATAATATAATAATATATATTACTATAATATTTATATAATATAGTGGTATTGTAATGTTCAAATATTATGATAGAAAAAATATTTATATTAGTGATGATATATAATATATAACAAATACCTTACTGACATAGATAATATTAAAAATACTATAAGATTTTATATTTCTATGATAATATTTATAGTATCTAATTTATATTGTATTAATTAGTATTGGTATATTAACATTACCATCTTTAATGTTTGATATTAAATTTTAATATCAATATAATTATTTGATGTCACTACACAAATTCTAGTAGGATATTTAATATGATATTTATACTTATTAATGTAGTGAATTGGTATATCTATATAAATAATATCATGATATCATTATCTAATATGAATACAACATTTTTAAATACTAATATTATATTTTTTATGTTAATATATATTATATTTTACTTATATTATGTTAATTAAATAAAATGTTAAAACAATCATATAAACTATATTGTAACACTATTATTGCAGCATGCAATGTATAATGTTATTCTTTAGTATTATATTATATAGTATTATCATACTGCAAAGCAAAATTTTTAGCTTATTTTGAAATTTTTGAAAATCAAATAGAATTTAGTATAAATATCCGGTATAACAGTGCCACATGACATAGCTTTTCTTATTTTCATTTTCTTATGCTACCAATACCATCATATACCACGTATATTATGCTTCCTTATACATCCGCTTCGATGTTTGTTTTTTCTGTTTGGCTAACACTTTTCGTCGTTAAAATTCCTCCTCTATTATTGATATGCTGGCATGTTACTGACGTGACACTGCACCAAAAGATGTTCGCGATGGTACCGCCCGGCTCTTCCATCGAAGGCCGGCTCCATCTCACACGAATAACCTTCACGCTTGACCACGCCACCATCTAATCCTTAAAGCAGCAGGCCGTCCATCAGAGCATGGAGATCAGCCACAAGCCCATCCCAAACCCTTCAACGTTCGCGGCGATCGCCGCCCATGCCTGGCTCTGCTTCTCCCGCGCCAAAGCCGGCGCGGCCGAGGAGGTCGTCGTCCTCGGCTTCCTGGCGGACTGCCGCGCTCGCATCGATCGGCCTCTCGACGAGGCCTACACGGGGAACTGCGTCCGCCCGTGCTTCGCCAAGGCCATGGGGTCGGAGCTCGCGGGCCCGACGGCCTAGCGAACGCCTGCGCGGCGATCGGGCAGGCCATCAAGGCGGGCGTGGAGGAGCCGCTGAGGGGTTGCGAGGGCTGGGTGGACTACGTACGCGATTTGCCGTCGGGGAGGATAACGTACTCGTCCTCAACGCCGAGGTTCAAATACTACGAGACGGACTTCGGGTGGGGGAGGCCGGAGCGGGTGGAGCTGGTGTCGATGAACCATGATGGCGAGGTGGTGCTGGTGGCCGGGAAAGAGCAGGGGTCGGTGCAGGCGTCGATGGGGCTCGCAGCGCACCAGATGGAGGTGTTTGCAAAAGGATTTGTGGGTGGTTTGGAGGGTTGGAGTGAGGAGAATGGTGAGTAGGAAGGGTTCGCTGATGGGCATTTTGTAAAGGTTTCAAGGAAATCCTTTTTGAGCGTCTGTATGGCTGGGTGTTTGTACCCTTGTGTAATTCTTTGTTGAAGGGTCCTTGAGAAACCGTTGATAAGCATGGAAATTAATAAATGTTGAGGAACTTAGCCTCAAGCACTTTGTTTATCACAAAACCAGCATGCTCATTATTTTGAAGGGATTTAATATGTTTTCGCAGAATTATTAGCATACTTCAGCCGCTTTGTAGGAAAATGGTAATTGAATCCGAAGTAGGGACAGATTCCATGGCATTGCTGACATAGCAGGCCGCAACTCATCGATGATGAAATTGTTGTCGATGATACCACTGGTGGTGCGGTCGAGGAGTCTCAACATGGATTTGCATATTGGACGAGAAGCCTAGAAAGATGGAGGGACTTGGAGGTGATCATAATTCAGAGAAGAGAAAGCAAAGAGATCAAGTTGTTCTTTTCTGTATTTTAATCTATAAATAGAGTTTTTTTCTAAAGAAAGATAGGTGGTGGTGGTAGTGGTGGTAACGGCCAACACAAGGGCAACTAGGGTTTAGAAGTCCGTTTAAAATTACAAACGAGAGGTAGGTCGAAGAGTTTCATATGCAATTGCAGGAGCTTTGTATCAACAAGAATTCTACCAGGAGTAAAGTAAAGAGTTCCCTTTTGCTTTTTTCTAATTTCTCTATATTGGGATGGATGTCTGACCAGGACACCATCTCCCAGGACCTTTTCAGTATCACATGATGCAGCAGGAAGAAAGAAGAAATAAAACAAAACAATCAAAATACGTGGATCAACCACAAAAAGGCTCGCCTCTACGAGACATGCAAACTTCACTATGAAAAGAATTTTATAAGAAGAGATCTCGCCCTCAACCCACATATATCCAATTTCTCTCTCATCTGAATTTCTCCTCACAAAAGCTCTCTCTCTCTTGGAAGACCCCCTGAACCCCTGAAGTGCCTGGCGTCCGCTGTCCAGGAGTCTCTTGCTCCTTCTCTCTCAGCAACGCGCGCTTCTTTCTCTTCCTCTACTCCGTACGGCATCCTCAGCAAAAACCGAATCACCACACCTTTCTTTGTTAAGGCACAGGCCTTTTAAAGGCCTTAAACTAGGTTTAAACCTAATTAGATTAGGTTTAGGTCACCTAACAAGCCAAATCAAGCCCCTAAACTATCGGATCAAGACTGAAAACTCCCTGGACCATTCGATCGCGATCGATCCATGGAATACTGCCGTGGACCGCGAGAAACGCATGAAAAATGCCCACACGGTCCACAGGCCTAGCCGTGGACCGTCCGGTCCACGGTGGATCGGGGTACAGGGCCCAGGCAAGGCGCCTGGGCCTGGGCCAGCCGCGCGCGCGGGCCTGGCCTGCGCCCCGTGCGCGGGCCCGTGCAGGGCCTGGGCCACGCTCCTGGGTCGCATGTCCCGTGCATTGGCCCGCCTGGGCTGTGCTCCGCCGCCTGCGGTCGCGCTGCCGCCGGCCCGCCGCCAGCTGCCAGCTGTCCTCCACCGTCTCGAATCTCGTGCCGACTTCAAAAGCTCGTATCTCCTCCATCCGAGCACCATTTGGGGTGATCTTGATCTCGTTGGACTCTGTTTTTGTCGCAAACCTCGCTGTGGACTCAATATGGACTGAATCTTGAGGCGTCAAATCCTAACAATCTCTACCTCGACTCGATATTCGACCTCCTCCAAACTCCGAGAGCTTCTGGATCTCCTCACCCTCATGCCCTGGGACAATCGCCTGTTGATCATGGATGGGCAAACATGAGAGTCGAGCCAGGCCACTCGATCCCATCTCCGTCATACGCTGTGCTCCTCCTGACCTGATACCTGTTCGGGGCATCATCCTGCGGCAATAGGAATCTTACCTTGCGACGTCGCCTCTCGTCCTCCCGAGTCTCCTGTCTCGTGCCCGATCCACCTCCTGGAGCTCCATCTCGCTCTGGACTCCACCTGGCTCCCGAAGCTCCACCTCGCACTGGGCTTCCTGTCAGGTAATAATGTCTTCTGCTCCCTTCTTCCCTCCAGCACAATCCTATCACCACGTAGCACCCTCAGGATTCCTCCATCAGCCAACGTCCTGTAGCCTCTCGAATCCAGTCTACTAAGTGAGATAAGATTCCATCTGAAATCGGATATGTATTGGACCTCCCCTAATCTCCTCACTGCACCATCATGTGTCCTCCAACTGACCGTCTCGATATCTCTGATCGCACAGCTCGATCCATCCGGTAGATATACAGTGCCCTCACTGTTCTCCAGAGAGTCAAACTGCTCCTCTCTGCAACATACATGATAGGGGCATGCAGAATCTAATATCCACTGCTGGAAAGAAGTAGATACCTCATCAGATATCTCCAGGACATCTCCATTTGAATCGCTGCCAGCCGTCGCTACAGCAGCCATCGTCCGATTTTTGAGTTAAGGGCAATCTCTGACTAGATGCCCTAACTTTTCACACCGGTAACACCTGATTTTGCTCAAGTCCCTCCTAGACTTGGACCGCCCTCGTTGCGATCTCCTGTCG
>KE504978.1:553255-564851 GCA_000441515.1 Elaeis oleifera | reverse complement strand
ATCGACTTCAAAAGCTCGTATCTCCTCCATTCGAGTTCCGTTGGGGTGATCTTGATCTCGTTGGACTCCATTTTTCACCGCGAACCTCGCTGTAAGCTCAATATAGGCTGAATCTTGAGATGTCAAATCTTAACACTCTAGATCTCTTGGGTAGAATAAATGATGTTATAAATACTTATTTAGGCAATATTGTAGGATTGATTTGAATTTTTTTGTTGCATTCATGGATTGGTCAGTCCATTTGGATATTGGCTCAAACTAAACTGGCACCTTACGGAAGTGCAAAAAGGAATCAATATAGGCCTGATATCATCGATCTTGATACAGCTTGATCCAGCTTAATATTTTTAGTTGGAGTGCAAGCTGAGACTTAATTTACGACAACCCAGAATTTCATCCAAAAGACTAGCTGAAAAATGGAGGTGAAAATGGCATGCATATATTCATTTGGATCCGTTTCCGTATCTAAATCAATATGAATATGGACAGAAATTTGAGAATTTAATTAATATTTATTTTCATATATATATATATCTAATATAAAAAAATAGATATGGATATGGATAGACAACTATCTGATCCATATCCAAATATCTAAATTTATATATAACTCTATATAAATTTGTATAGCACTTATTAATTCTTAAAAAAATATACAACCTGGTAGTAGAATGGGGCTTTTTTAGTGCGAGAAGCTCCAAAGCCTTTAGTGTGAGAAAACCATCTCCAGTCTCTGTTGACTCTTCCTACCGTTCCACCATTCAAACACCTTACCACCCATTTACAACCCACTTCTGTCCTCTGGCCACAGGTGCAAGTGCGGTCCAGTTGTCCCACCATGTTCCTGGAATGTCACTCTGGGGAAGTAGCTGCTTTTAAGCACCCTGATCGATCGTCTCCCAACATTCCACCGCTCTCATCTCGTTACCGGCATTTCAGTAAAGTGCCTTCGATTGAAGTAGGCGGTTGGTGGAAAAGGATTGAGTCCAGTAGATGATGTCCACGGAACCACGTATCTCACCATCATCGGAGCCTACCTTATGTCCAGCGAAAGAATGATGCACGCTTGTCTCTCTCTCATGAAATATCTGTTCCGATTGGGCATCGGAATGCTGCTCCTCAACTTAGTAATAGCCTTCCTCAGTTCTAGGCAAGTGCCTCAGGAGTCAGGTGTCACCTCATCGCTGCTGCGAGGGCAAACATAGTCCCACTGAAGGAAGGTGGTTGTTCTTCTCTTAGACAAGGCGATCGCAACCTCTCAATTAATGCATGCCTATTGTGGTGGAAATCTCAAGGAACGACAGTCTCCCAAAAGACGCGCTCAGGCAATCCCTTCCACCTATCAACCCATGAAGATACTTGGTCCAACCCTAGTAGAATCTCCCGCTCCCTCGAGACTGTCGTTGGCTCCGACTGGACTAACTCCTCCGACCATATCATGCCCCTCGCCTGCAGCACAGTATCAACAAATATCTACAGCAATGAATAGATCCACCGAGCGCCGCAGGCCTCTTCACTCCATCTCAAGACAATGGAGCAATGCCGCTGACGTCGATGTCGTCAGAAATGGCATTTCTCCCTATGGTTTCGAATGAATCCAGAGACAAAAAAAACCATTATCTTGTATCTCAAATAGGTCTAACGTCCGAAGCTATGCGGAGGTACTCCAATAGAATCCCAAAATTCCACTCCCACCCTCTCTTCAGGCCCGAAAGGTCTTTCGCCATCCGTCGAACGTTGCTCGCCATTCAAAACCATTCCCTATCGGATCTTGTTTCAGATGCGGGGATAAGATCATTCCAGGGATGCTTGTCGCAACCCTATAAAGTGCTTCAGTTGTTGAAGTAATGGTCATCGAGCTCGTTCATGCAAAATCTTTCCTCCCACTAACTTCAAAAGGCGTCGGAGTCTCCTCCAAACGAGATGCAGGCTAACTAAGCTCCTCTGAGGAGGCAGCGCTCTGCTATCATTGCTCCTTCCCTTCCACACCTGATCCCCCTACTCCTCCTCAAAGACCTGGAGCACGAAAGCTTTGTTTAATCTCTTCTGAAATGGAAGAATGGAGCTCTATCTTGATCAAGTGGCACATGTTGTGGTGTTTGGCAGAATCGTTAAAGAGGATGATGTCCAAGAGGCATTAATCAAAAAAGCAAACACACCTGGCTCTTGGACCATGAGGAAGCTTGCAAAAACTAACTCTTTCTTTGTGGCTTGTCCCTCAAGAGACACGATTCATCAGCTGATGATCGGATATCGAATCAGGGGCAATGGTTTCACTCTTTAAGTCAATCACTGGGATTTGTTCAAGGGTACAGTCCCAAATCGACTGAGGCTTAAGGTATGTGTTTGCCTACTTAATCTTCCCCTTATCTGCTAGAATTCTCATGCCATTGCCATGATTATATCAAGCATTGGGTTACCACATTGAGCTAGCAGAAGCTATCTTAAATGGGAAGATTTATCATCTTTCGACCTCGACTTCTGATGACATCGATGACATTCCGGACTCTGATAATGTAACCATTGGACTTCACACATCGATGACATTTCGGACTCTGATAATGTAACCATTGGACCTCACACACTTAATGTTCAAATTAGAGTTAACTTAATTCAGAACAGGCTCCTTTGGGTTCACCTCATCCGCGGAAAGTTCTGCCAGAGATGGGAAGATTGGAATTATTGATTTGGCTCTAAAGATCACTCTCCCACACTGCAAAGTGGGAAGAGGCCATTGAATCCGTCTGAAGAGTCATCTTCCAGGAGACAATCTATCAAATCTCGAACGGACCATAGTCCTGAACTGTGTTTGGAACACACACAGATATCTTTTCAAAATCTCCAGGATCAAGAAGTCTTATGTTGCAGTAACATAGCTAGGGAGGCAGAAGGCATCATGAAGAGATCTCTTCTGTGGCTAGACCCTAGGCCTAATCCTGCCATCATGCTGACCATCATCTCTTCTTCAAGGGTTCAGGCGCTAGCAAGTTCAAATTTAAACTCCTCCTCACCTAGCCACAGCCTAGCAATGTTATATGTTCAACTCCTAGTACAAATAGTCTATCTCAACAGTAACTTCCTTGCCGCATAGGCTGGAACTCTCCTTACTGAAGGGATGACAACGTTTGAAGCTTCTGACCCTATCCTGTTATCTAACGGTTTGAAACCCATTGAACCTACGCCCAATGCTGCTGAGCTCTACGCCCCTCCTAGCCCACTCAAACTACATTCTTTTGCCTCCTGGGGCCCTCACCTTCTAAGGTGCACAAGAAACTACAGTTCTCACTCAGCATATCATTCCTATATATCAAGCTTTCAAATCCATTACTAAGGGATTAGTTCACAACCAACCCTCGGTCTCCCTAACAGACATGGCTAAATGAAGTGCGCGTATCAGATCTAAGCAGCTTAAAAACTTGAGGATTGCTGAACAAAGCTTGCGAGAGGAAGATATTTTTTCATTAATTCTCTCATGATCGAAGATATTGCTAAGATGGTTGGTAAGTGTGGACTAATCCTTCCTGCTGATGAAACTGCAACTCCTATCATTCTTCTTAAGAGTCTTGAATCTCAGTGTTGCCATCTTTCCCTTCGAATGCAGGAATCAAAACCTAAGCTGGTCGTCAAACCTTGCTGCATAGGAATTCATCTTGTTTTGTCTCAAAAGGTTATGCAGGGTTTTCGTCTGAAGTTCTCTCTTTTGCTTTGTAAATCTAAGGTGTCTGTTAATTTCTATATCCTAATGGTGCCTATTTGTCTGCTACCAAAGCTAACTTTTTGTAAGCCCACTTTAGCAAGTAATATTTCATCTTGTTGTCGGCCTACAATTCGGTTACCAGTTTGGTTCTTCATCGGTGTGGTTCGAAATTTTTCCTTTTTGCCTTTCCTCTATCAGGCAGGGTCTACTCATACAATCCTCTGTAGTCTTCACCTTGAGTCTGTTTTACTCCTACTGTTAACTTTACTGATGCACTGATGCAGATACTCTTTTGGAATGTTCGAGGGCTTGGTTTACCCTCAAAGAGACAGATTGTTAGGGATTCAATCCAAGAAGCAAAGTGCATAATTTTCTGTCTTCAAGAACAAATTAAACCATATTTTTCAGCATCTCCTCAGATCTATCTGTGGTCCCAAATTTGTTGGTTATCAAACTTTGAAAGCCTCAGGCTCTTCAAGTGGTCTTCTAACAGTGTGGGATGAAAATGAAGTAACTGGGCGACCATTTCAGATAGGTAAATACTCAATTAGCATGGAATTTTCATCCAAGATTAGTGATGAGAAGTTCATAATGTTGGATGTGTACCCTAAAAACTCAATTGTTGGCCGACACATTTGCATTTTCAGGACTTGTATTTGTACTCGTAAAATTTTTATTATTAATAAAGAATTTTTATTTTCAATCATATTTATATGTCCATGATTTATCTTTAAATTAATAAAGATGATTTATATATTCTCAAGAAGTTAAGAATTTGAGACATATATTATTAGTGGTTAGTTTCTAAATGCTCTCAATCGAAGGATCATCATGGAGGATAGTGATCAATCTATTTAAGATCGATGCATGGATCACCTCCCTTCTAGATAAATGAGTTTTGAGTCTGAGGTGTTGGGACACTGGGGTGAGAGTGCAGATGATTGTTAGAGAATAACTTATACTGAATATAACCAATACAAAAAATCTCTTGGACATCTACTCACTCGTCAGTGGTCTTCTTGATGCTGCAGTGGTGTGAATGATCCTTTGACCTATGGTGCATTAGCTATTCCCAACGAGGCTACTAAGTTTGACTACACATTTTCTTGATCCCTAACCATTCAGATCCTTGTTGTGTATGTTAGCTACAATAGATTCAGATTTACTGTTTGGAGTAGAATGCACCTAAATGAAATCTATCGATCTTGATAGAAAAGGAGTAGTTCTATGCGATTTGCGAGACTGAGTTCAGAAAGACTTTGACAAAGTAAGTATGAATAGTGAAAAAGAGTTTTTACGAGATTCACAAGTGAATTCGAGTCGATCCAATCTTGCATATGACTGATGATGGGATTTGATGAGTTCTCCATAACCTCTGTCTAGTCGGGACTTACAATAGAAGGACTGAATCATATAGTAACTATACCTAAAGATTTAATACTTTTATTCTGTTGAATTGCTACTACATACTGCCAGATATCACTGATGAATTGTGTGATTCGTCGAGTGTCATCTTGATGATCGATGATCCTCGAATGATAAAATTAAATTATTTCAATCCATCGAAAAAAGTTTCGATAATATTGTGATACAGATCATAATATATCTCACTACCAGACAGAATAAAATCTATAAAATTATACATAAAAAAAATTTATCTGATCAGATGACTGATTAACGATTATGAATCATTAAAGGATATAATCATCAATGTGATTGATGATTAACCTTATGCAAAAATTATAATAAAATAATTCACTAAGAGTTAGTGAATTATAAAAAAATTTATTAGTAATTAAATTACTAATTGATTTAATTTGATTGAGTAATGAGGTTCAGATCAAGTCTAATTGAATAAAATTCAGTTTGACTTGAATTGGATTTAGCTCGATTGCAAGAAAAAATAATTTTGATTTGATCAGGATTTGGACTCAATTAATTTTGATTAAATTAGAATTTAATTGAGAAATTAGATTTCTAATTTGATTAGGTTCACTATCTCTTTAGGTCTGACTAAATTTGATTTGGTTTGGGACCAAATTGGAAACAACAAGAGTCCAAATTAGATTGGACTCTTCCTTGTGCCACTCTTTTTTTGTGCCGATTTTTCTGCACGCAAGCATGATTTTTGCATGAGTTTTCTCCATGCAAATTAGGTTGTCACCCAGTCTATTCCATGCCATGATATGGTTGAAAGATGGATAAAATCAGATTGATAAGGTAAGTTCAAATCTGATTTGAATTTAATGCCTTATCAGGATAGAGTTTGGTTTCATCCAAACTCTATTGGATGCCTACCTTAAAATGGAAGTTTTTGGCATTGAAACCTGATGAACTACCATGAAAAATATCTGAAACTCAAGGTAAAACCTGGTTGTGCATAAGATCTTTTGAGGTGTGAGTTCTAGGGGTGAGCATCTCCTTGTTTGGTATGAGAAAGGTCTAGGGTTTCTAGTTGGTTTTGGAAGAGAGAAAAAGAGAAAAGTATTTCTCACATTCATCTTCTTCCTTCACCTCTTATTCCTTCTAAATAGCCTTCTTCTTCTCTGAAGGAGTCTGAGAGATCTGAAGAAAGAGATCGATCAGCCATCAAGAGCAGAACTCTACAAGAGAGCTAGCACTTCGGAGAGTTCGACGAACCTCTGATCAGATAGGACCTCATGTGAATACTATAGAGGCCAGATGCTTGCACAACTCGAAAACCTTATCAAATCCATGTTCATTAGCTATGATAAAGATCGATCCATGCTCAGGTATAGAGATCTAATCTCTATTTTATGATAGATGTGATCTACACCATAAATGCGATCTTTGAATTTTAAATTTCAGATTATGCAAGCTATATTTTATGTCACAAGATTTGTGCATAAGTAGTTTATATATTTGATCTAATGTATGTTAGATTAAGAGTTAATCTAGATTTCTTCCACTGCTTATTTATTTGAAAAATTTTGAAAGCTATGCATGAAACTATCCGGATTTCTAACACATAGTCACTAGCTTTTATGGACCTCATGATAGAACTAGCCGTATTGCATTCCTAAGTGAATTGGAAGTTTTGAGCCACTTTATCAACTCTCCTTGGGCCTTAGTCAGTGACTTCAACGCCACTAGATTCACACAAGAAAGATCAGCTACTTCTGGTTACACCCGCCTTGCCTGTGAATTGAATGACTTCATTAACTCCTTGGCCTTGATTGAATTAACATGGCTGCTCGAAGATATACGTGGTCGAACTTTAGGCAGCAAGTTAGTCCAGCAAAATTGGGCAGATGTTTAGTCTCATTACCTTGGCATCAATAGTATCCGTCAGCCATGCTCGCTCCTCTAGCTCGAGTAACTTCTAACCATATTCCTCTCCTCCTATCCCTTAAGCCACCGGCCTTTAATATAAGTTCTCACAAAAATCCTTTTGATTTGAAATATTTGGTACAGCTATGATGGTTTTGATGAATTGATTAGTGAATGGTGGTCGAAAATCCCTTCATTGGAGGAGGGGCTACCACTTTGGCTCTCAAACTTAGGCATCTTCATGCTAAACTTAGAAAGTGGAGTAAGATAAACGTAGAAATATCATTGAGAAGAAGAACTGTTTATATACTCAAATTAACGGTTTGGATGAGATCAAAGAACAACGAAACCTTACTCCTGAAGAGCGAAAACTTCGAGCAAAACTCAAATCTCACTTGAACATAGTTTTACAACAAGAGGAGGTTCTTTGGCTGCAGCGATCTCGCAATACTTGGCTGCGAGAGGGTGATCAAAATACAAATTTTTCATATTAGTGCATCAAATAGGATGAGAAAAATTGTATCACAGAAATTCATCAAGGTAGTAAGATTCTGAAGTCTCAAGCAGTGATTGAACAGGCTTTTCTTGAGTTTTATTCCTCTCTAACTGGCTCTACTGGTCTCAAGCATGCAACAGTTGACTGGGGAACCCTTTATCCTGGCTCTCCCTCAGACTTGCACCAATTGATTGACCCATTCATTGAGGGAGAGATTAAGTTGGCCGTTTATAGTTTGGCAAAAATAAATCGTCAGGCCCAGATGGATTTCAAATAGCATTCTACCAGAAGTATTGGAACATCATCAAAATGATATACTCAGATTATTCTCTAATTCTATAATGGGGTTTGTGATCTTTCCAGACTAAAGTACACCTACATCACACTTATTCCAAAAAATCTAATCAACCATCGGTAAAGGACTTTAGGCCTATTAGCATCAAGAATGGACTGATACAGATCATTTCCAAGGTTCTATCGACCAGCCTCAGGCATAAGATGGAAGCTTTAGTCTCAGACTCTCAAACGATTTTTGTCAAAGGCCGAGTAATCTTTGATAGCTACATTTCAGCCACTGAGTTAGTCACTTTCTGCAAGCGATCCAAAATATCAGGTGTCCTATGCAAGATTGACTTTGAGAAAGTATTTGATAATTTTCATGATCCTTCTTTTGATCTCCTATCCCATAGAGGTTTTGATATCAAATGGATCAGTTGGATGAAGCTCCTACTCAAATCTTCAAACTCTACGTTGATCATTAACAACACTGTTAGAAAATAATTTCATAATAGATGGGGACTAAACAAGGTAACCCTCTTTCCCCCATCCTTTTATCTTAGTAACTGATATTCTCACTAAATTCTAAGAACAGCAATCTCTGAAAAGATTATTATTGGAATTGGTCCGAAAGAGCTTGAGGTGCACACCAACTGTTGACAATTTACCGATGACACCTTGGTGTTTTGCAAAGAAGATTTTTCAAGTATCAAATCCCTCAAACTAATTTTGTATACTTTTGAGTTAGCCACAAGTCTAAGCATCAACTTCCACAAAACTCGACTCATTGATTTGGGTACTAGTGAATTTCTTCCTCGCAACCTGACTGCCATTCTTGGCTGTCAGATGTCTAAGCTTCTTACTCATTATCTGAGTATTCTTTTTCATCACTCTAAACTGACCAAGCAAGACTGGTCTTCTTTATTGAAAAGATATCCAAGAAGTTGTGTGGGTGGAAATAAAGACCCTTAGCCTTGCAGGTAGACAAATCCTAACCAACTCAATGATACATGCCATACCAATCTTCTGGATGTCAGTGCTTAAACTCCCCTCAGTGGTCATTCGAGAGATTAATCATCTACGTTGAAAATTCATTTGGACATACACCACACAGAAAGCAACATCAGGCACTTGCTTAACTAGAACCAGGTTTGTAGGCCAAGATATTATGGAGGTTTGGGTGTCAAGGATCTCTCCACTATCAACCTAGCCCTCCTGCTTAAGTGGTGGTGGAGATACTTTAATGATCGCCAAAAGCTATGGTGCAAGCTGATTACTGCCATCTATTACTCAAGAAGTTTACCCTTAGAGCCATCAAGTTACCTGATCAGAACTGCCTCGCCATTTTGGACAAGCATTCTTACTTTATTCAGATTGTTTAAACAATGCTTTCGGCCGAAGCTGGACAACGGAGGCCTCATCCTATTCTGGTGTGATCACTGGATTGGAGATAACCCTTTAAATATCTCCTATCCGAGCCTGTTCTACTTTGCTAAAATTAGAACATTTCAATTGTAGGATTTCTCCAGCATAACCTTGAGTCAAACTTCACACACCCAATGAGCTTCCTAGCATAGAGAGAACTTTATTGTTTCATGGGTCTCCTTCACCAGCATCCTCTGACAACTGAAACTGATGAATGGGTTTGGAAGTGAAATATCACTGGTACATATCGGGTAAGTCAATGATATAAGTTCTTTATGCATGGTGGTGTGATTTTCCACTTCGATCACTTCATTTGGAAGCTCTCGATTTCAGAAAAAGTTAAGCTTTACGCATGGCTTTGTTATCATGATAAAATCTTACGGCAGTTAACCTTAGCAAAAAAGATATCCATGTGGGAAGAAGATATCCACTATGTGGCGAAAACGAGGAGTTTACCGATCATCTTCTGTTGCAATGCAATTTCACTAAAGATTTTGGGTCTATCATTTTCGTCAACTTAAACCTCCCAGCACTCCCTAATACACTTAAGGCTTGCTAGGATTCATGGTAACATCAGAAGGCAATAAGCAGTAGGTTTTTGGCTACAGAATATTTTACTAGCCACTGTTTCTTAGTGTTTATAGAAAGAGCGTAACTTTTGTGTCTTCCACTTCCAAGCTACCATGCCTCTAGGTACAGCATGACTCACAACATTTACCTTTCGGAGCTAGACATCCATTTCCTCAGATCCTAGGGTGCAACAACTAGTGTTTCAGCTATTTCATCTTTCTAACTCTGTTTGCATTTAAAAATTCATTTCAGCAGAGGCATGTTCGGCAAGCGAAACCCAAGCATCTCTTCGTGCTGTCTGTCCAATGTAAGACAACTTTGAAAACACTCTCTTTCTCGTCTTGGGTCCCTCAGTATTTTTACTTACTTTCCATCTTCTGTTTGATGAGACTTTCCCATGTAATGGATAATGTACTGAACAACCTGCTATTAAGTCAAGATATTCATATGTCAATAATCTTAAATTGTAAATTACTAGAGTCATGTGGAGATGGTTCTCATCAGTTAATGTTACCTTGTTTCTTATACAGAGATGGATTTCTACTAGAAATGCTGAAGATCAGACCTTCCAAATGTTTAAACTTCTGGTTCCCGTGAGGCTATATATTATACTGCTATAAATGCTCTGGAAGTATCCTTTAGCGCTTAAGAACTGCAGCTGGTTCAGATGCTTTTTGCAGCCAAATATGGGAAGGAATTTCTGAGAGCTGCATTCGAGCTTCTGCCAGATTGACTGAAAATAGCCAGGTTTTATGAACTGTCAAGCAGGGTTATCAAATTGTTATCCACACATTTCCATTTGAGTCTGTCTCCTAATTGTTAACCCATTTTTGCAGATAACTGAACTGTTATCTGCTCGGGCTCCTTCGGTGGAAACCAAACTGAATTTGCTGAAGGAAAATGCTGAAGAACAATAGTTAGATATGGATCCACTTTTCTGTAAATAAAGTTCCTCAAGCCACAATTGGAGATTTAATGGTAAGCTGCTGTCATTATGTGCTATTATCAGGATACATATTCTCTTCAACAGTATTGGAGATTATCTCTATTAATCATCAGAACAGGCCTCATCATTCTTTGGTTTGTCTGATATTGCTCTATCCCGATGAGAAACATGACGGAAAAACAAAAAAAACAACACCTTCCACCTTGTGGAATTTTTTCATGAAGAACCTGATCCAGGTACAGGTTCTGATTCCTTCAATATTCCACAAGTCAGAATGTTTCATCTGATCGATTTCTTATGATTCTTCATCAGCAAAAGAACTAGTTGGACCATTAAATTATCCACTCCCTTGCATGACTGGGGGCTTGACCTGCGAAGAGTATATTCGATGGCTTTAGATTGCCATGAGTCTGTTCTTTAATGATGAAGATAGGAATTAGAACCAAGCCACATCTATGGCAACCTTTAGCCTTTGGCTCGATAAGCACGATTATCTTCTTGGTGTTGACTCTGAAAAGTGTAGGTGGACCAAGATGGGATCTTTTTATGAGAAAAGCAAAGATAGAATCTTCTATCTCACTACGAGCACCTGTTAGGAGGAAAAGATAAGGTCAGGCACATGGCCCAAAGCATCAAGTCGCAAGTGCCTGAGCAGAATGTCAATGGTTAGGTGTCGGTAAAATTACAAAAATATTCAGCTTCAAGGAATATATGTAAACAACATGTACGATGGGAAATGGGATGCAGGAATAAAGCACAATATTGGAGTAGCAATCATGATCAATCCAGAAAGTATACCATTGATTCTAGTGAAATTAGGCCAAAACCTAAGTCAAAAGAAAATAAGCTCTATTGTTAATGGACATTAATAGAAGAAGAAGGGATACATGGATAT
>KE504978.1:465881-476305 GCA_000441515.1 Elaeis oleifera | reverse complement strand
TCCTTCTTTTTGATCTCCTAACCCATAGAGGTTTTGATATCAAATGGACCAACGGGAAGAAGCTCCAGCTCAAATCTTCAAACTCTCTGTTGATCATTAACAATATTGTTGGAAAATGGTTTCATAAAGATGGAGACTAAACAAGGTAACCCTCTTTCTCCCATTCTTTTTATCTTAGTAACTGATGTTCTCACTAAAATTCGAAGAACAGCGATCTCTAAAAAGATTATTATTAGAATTGGTTTGAAAGAGCTTGAGGTGCACACCAGCTGTTTACAATTTGCCGATGACACCTCGGTGTTTTGCAAAGTTTATTCTTCAAGTATCAAATCCCTCAAACTAATTTTATATGCTTTTGAGTTAGCCACAAGTCTAAGCATCAACTTCCACAAAATCCAACTCATTGGTTTGGATACTAGTGAATTTCTTCCTTGCAACCTGGTTGCCATTCTTGGCTGTCAGGAGTCTAAGCTTTCCACTCGTTGTCTGAGTATTCTTTTTCATCACTCTAAACAGATCAAGCAAGATTGGTCTTTCCTTACTGAAAAGATATCCAAGAAGCTGTGTGGGTGGAAACAGAAGACCCTTAGCCTTGCAGGTAGACTAATCCTGACCAATTCAATGATACGTGCCATATCAATCTTCTAGATGTCGGTGCTTAAACTCCCCTCAGGGATCATTCGAGAGATTAATCATCTATATCGAAAATTCATTTGGGACACACACCACACAGAAAGCAACATCAGGCACTTGCTTAACCGAAACCAGGTTTGTAGGCCAAGACATTATGGAGGTTTGGGTGTCAAAAATCTCTCCACTGTCAACCAGACCCTCCTGCTTAAGTGATGGTGGAGATATTTTAATGATCGCCAAAAATCATGGTGCAGCTAATTACTGCTATCTATTACTCAAGAAGTTTACCCCTAGAGCCATCAAGTTACCTGATCAAAACTGCCTCGCCATTCTGGAGAAGCATTCTTACTTTATTCGGAGCTGTTTAAACAATACTTTCGGTCGAAGCTGGGCAACGGAGGCCTCATCATATTCTGGTAGGATCACTAGATTGGAGACAGCCCTTTAAACATCTCCTATCCGAGCCCGTTCTATTTTGCCAAAAATCAGAACATTTCGATTATAGGGTTTGTCCAGCATAACCTTGAGTCAAACTTCACACACCCAATGAGCTTCCTAGCCCAGAGAGAACTTCACTGTTTTATGGGTCTCCTTCGATAGCATCCTCTGACAGCTGAACCTGATGAATGGGTTTGGAAGTGGAATATCACTGGTTCATATCGGGTAAGTCAATGCTATAAATTTTTATGCATAGTGATGTAATTTTTACTTCGATCACTTCATTTGGAAGCTCTCAATTTCAGAAAAAGCTAAGCTTTTGACATGCCTTTGTTATCATGATAAAATCCTATGGTAGTTAACCTTAGCAAAAAGGATGTCCTTGTGGGAAGAAGATGTCCACTATGCGGCGAAAATGAGGAGTTTACGGATCATCTTCTGTTGCAATGCAATTTCACTAAAGATTTTTGGTCTATCATTTTCATCAACCTAAACCTCCCAGCACTCCCTAATACACTTAAGGCTTGTTGGGATTTATGGCGATATCAGAAGGCAATAAGCAGCAGGTTTCCGGCTATAGAATATTTACTAGCCACTGCTTCTTGGTATTTATGGAAGGAGCATAACCTTCGTGTTTTCCACTTCCAAGCTACCATGCCCATAGGTATAGCACGACTCACAGCATTTATCTTTCGGAGCTGGACATGCATTTCCTCAGATCTTAGGTTACAACAACTAGCACTTCAGCTGACTCATCTTTCTGACTTTGTTTGAATCTGAAAATTTGTTTCAGCAGGGGCACGTTCGGTAGGTGAAACCCAAGTATCTCTTCGTGCTATCTGTCAAATGCAAGACAACTTTAAAAACAGACTCTCTTTCTCCCCTTGGGTCCCTCAATTTTTTTACTTACTTTCCATCTTCTGTTTGATGGGACTTTCCCATGTAACGGGTCCTAAGTTCTATACATGCATGCTAGGCCCAATCTACTTTTGTTTCAACTTTAATATATAACACTCTTTCTTGAGGAAAGAGCCTCTCTTTCTCCTAGTTTGTCAAAAAAAAAAAATATACAACCATATGAACATGCTATTTATTTGATTTATCATCTATTTTAGTAATATCATTGATTTTTTAGTCATAAAATTTAATTATCTAACTTATATCCATAATTATATCCATACTCTAGTATTCAAATTGCATCCATATATATTTAAATAATATGGATATAAATTTTATATTTTAATAATATTCATATTCGTATTTGTATTCATCAGATAAAACAAATATGGATATGGATATGTTAATAGCCAATCCGTATCGATCCAATTTTAGCTCTACTAAAAGATGTTATTTGAGTTCCTTAGTTCTATATAGACATCCAAAATCTTCTCAACGAATAACTAATATGGAACTAAATACACGTCTACATAAATCCTCATATACTCTCTCTGTTTACGCTCTAAGATCTTGCTAGGCTAAGAGTCCAAATACATACATCCATTCATAAATATCATGATTGGCCCGTGGTCAATAGTCTTGATGAATCCATTGTTAGCTTACATTCATCTGAGTGAAAAATTGCAGATTAGTTACATTTAATAGCTAGGGATGTCAGTCATACACCAAAAATAGCTAAGAATAGAAGTACTCTTTGAAGTCTAAATTTTCTTATCATAGTTGAAGCATACCCACTTCATACAATCATCTCATACTAAATTTCATTAATTAACTCATACATATTTACGATAGTTATAATTACTGAGCCAGCACATTAGTAAGATAGATATATTGCATAATAGTACCGCCTCTAGGCTGGTAAAGAAGCATCATTTCAAATCTAGTTGTCCAGGAACAACTTAGTTTTCGAAATCAAGGTTGTATCTATACAGTGGGTGTTGAAAAGGCTTGCTGCTTAGCTGAGGAGTACTATCATTTTGACACTATTGTCACATCCCTTGTCGCCGCCAATTTCTAGGACTCCCTTGTTATGCTTGCAGCGACCTAGAGGATTTTTTAATTTCTAAGAGCCCCACCTCGGAGTTTGTCAAGATCAATTTTGACGGTAGTATTAAAGATGGCAAGGATGGTGCTAGCTATGTCATCCGAGGCTCAGACGTCATATTTTTGGCTGCTAGGGACTCTCATCTCTTCAAGCCATCTGTTCTAGGAGTGGACCTCCGTGCCGCTTAGGCAGACATCACTTGTGGAAGTATAAGTTTCGAATGAAGAGAAACTTCATTGAGGACAACCTGGTCATAGTCATCGGATGGATCCTAGATGAGGTGAAGCATCTGGAGGTTCATCCACTATCCAAAATATCTGAAGATTTTTTCATCATTCCACCACGACGTCTATTCGGCACGTATTTTGAGAGATGAACAGTGCTGCGGATTTGGTTGCATTCTTTGTTACCGAGCACACTAGAGACTGAATCTGGTATTAAGGTGATGACTACCTTCAAGTCCGGCGAGATATTTTATATTCTAATTTTTTGAGCTGTACTCACACTAGAATGATATGATGGCCCGCTCGTATCAATAAAAAGAAGAAGAAGAAGAAGAAGCATCGTTATCGCGTGGGTTCTTTCCTAAACATTAAAACTATGATTGAGACAATAAAAGTATACTTGATCTTACAAACTCATGGGATAAATTATATCTTACATTATATGTCCTAAAATGATTGTACCCTATAATAATTCTTTTTATTTTTTGGATCAATTACTAAGATGAGCGCATGGTAAATGTGATCCATAGAAAGGAGACATGGTGATTTATATGATGTACGGCCATATGGTTCATAAAGCATGGGATATAACAAATTGTTTACCTTATGCACTCCTTGGATCTTTAACTCGCAAGACCATGCCGTATGCCATTGGAGCAGGACAACCATGCTATTTTCACTTCTTCAAGCACCTGCATTTCATCTTTGAAGGAACTTTTCCCGGCCATGTCATTTATTACCAGATCATGTGCAACATAGCTCGTGACATAGAGTGACAAAGATGAAATGAAGTATTCTACGAGGAAGTATATACTCGACAAGGGCAATATTATTTCCAAAACCGTTTGCGGATACAATTCAGATCTCGTAGCATCACACCAACAAATATGACCTGATGCCGTGGGCATGGCCTCCCATGCTCGGGCTCTCAACCGTTTTTTAAGTCCATCGACCGTTAACGCCTGGAACTCCGCCATCCGAGCATCCGCCAACGAGGGCCTCCACCGGGAAGCCCTCCTTCTGTACCGCCAGATGAAGAGATCCGGTCTCCACCCCGACCACCTCACCTTCCCTTCCTTCTCAAAGCCTGCGCGCGCCTTGCTCATACCCCCTCCCCAAATCATCCACGCCCACGTCCTCAAATCCCTTTCTCCTCTGATGTCTTCGTTGGGACGGCGATGGTCGACATGTACGTCAAGTGCCGGCAACTGGAGGCTGCGAATGTTCTGTTCGAAAGTATGCCCGAGAGAGATGCCGCTGCTTGGAATGTCATGATTATGGGATTTTCTGACCTTGGTTCTCTTGACAGGGTTTTAGCTGTCTTTAACCGCATGAGATTGGCCGAGGTCAGCCCTGACTCAATCACCATCATAAGCTTGACTCGGTCATGCGGCTGCGAGAACAATCCGAGCATGCTGAAAGCTGTTCATTGTTTGGGGATTCAGATGGGAATCGGAGCTGATGTTGCAGTGGCCAACACCTGGATTTCTGCCTATGCCAAGTGCGAGGATCTGGGCTCGGCTGAATCTGTCTTTACCGAGATCTCCATCGAAATGAGGTCGGTTGTGTCATGGAATTCCATGATCGCAGGTAATGCATATGTTGGAAGATCCAATGAAGCCATTGGTTCTTTTGTTGGATGAGTCGAGAAGGTGTTCGACCAGATTTGAGCACCATTGTCAGCTTACTTTCGGTCTTAGCGCATTCTGAAGCAACATCAGAGGGTAAGCTCATCCATTCAGTTGCTATTAAAGCAGGATTGGATTCGGATGTTTCTTTATGAATACTCTGGTTGCATTTTACTCGAAATGTGGAGATGTCGATGCTGCACAATATTGTTTCAACAACATGTCTGAGAGGACTCCTGTTTCTTGGACCGCACTTATCAATGGCTATGCTGAAAATGGATATACGGATGAGGCTATGGATCTGTTTCATGCCATGGAAGCTGCTGGGGAAAGACCTGATGCAGTCACTGTGGTTGCTGTTCTCTCTGCTTGTAGCCAAATGGGAGCTCTTGATCTTGGCAGATCAATGAATAGGTATGCAATTGCAAATGGGTTTGAAGGCAATGTCCTAGTTTGTAATGCATTAATAGACATGTATGCCAAATGTGGTAGCCTCGGTGAAGCTCGAAGACTTTTTGATGTCATGCATGGAAGAACGATAGTCTCTTGGACTGCCATGATCATGGGTTATGCCATGAATGGAGATTTTACAGAAGCTTTAGATTTATTTTCTCAGATGGTGAAATCAGGATTGAAGCCGAATCATGTAACATTTTTGGCTGTTCTGCAAGCATGTGCCCATGGTGGCTTGCTGGAGAAGGGTTGGTCTTTTTTGATATGATGAGTAAAGTGTTTCACATAAAGCCTAAATTAGAACATTATGCTTGCATGGCTGATCTCCTTGGCCGTCGAGGGAGACTAAAAGAGGCATCCAGATTCATCCAAAGAATGCCCGTCAAACCGGATGCTGGTGTGTGGGGTGCTCTCCTTGGTGCTTGCATAACTCACCACGAGACCGAGATCGGGATGTATGTAGTGAGCCATCTTTTTGAATTAGAACCTCAAGCAGCTGCATCGTATGTTGGTATGGCCAATATTTTTGCTGCAAAACAGAGGTGGGAAGGTGTAGCAAAGTTGCGTGTGATGATGAAACAGAAGGGGATCAGGAAGTCACCTGGACGGAGCATTGTTCAGGTGAATGGAAGGTTTCATATATTCACTGTTGAAGATAGGACTCATCCCGAAGGCTTGCAGATTTATGAAGTCCTCGATAATTTGGCTCTGCTCTTAAAAGAAGCAGGTCATCAGACAGATTTTGAATGTTTATTGGCATTTGAAATGGAATAGAAGTGGAATTGAGTCATCCATTTTGCTAGAAAGAGGCATTTTCCTTCTATTGTGCCCCAAAGTACTTACAATGGTGGGAAATATAAGCTTGATAACTTGTGTTCAGATTTGGTTTGCCCAGCAGCATGCATTGTTTGAAAAAAAAATGCCGTAAGTGCCCTGTTTCTTATATGCGAAGATATTATTTATAATTGGAGAGATAAGCGTAACTACAAAATAAAGCCTAGTAAACACAGATACCACATCCACATATAAGAACATGATCACTGTGAAGATTAAATGACGCATTATCATGCAGTCATGGCATATAAATTTCAAAAAATGAATATATTTGAAGTATGCATGATTCCTACTTATGCAGTATCACCCACGATGGAATCTCACTAATCCTCCAGTGCCAAAATATTGATGCGTTGTAGGGTTTTAGTGAAGGGGTGATGCCCCAGTCTTCTCACCCTCCACTGCTTGGAGGAAATTCTGTGTCTGAATCTTGGGCAGTGCTTCTCCAAACACTTGGATCTGGGTAATTTACATCAGTCAGGTCCTTCCTCTCTTTCACTTTCTATGAAAAGAAAAATTAGTTGTGTTATATACAAATAAACCACAAATATAGCATTTATTACACTTGTCATCCCCGCATTTTCTAAATATCCAAAAAACAGCGACCAAATGCTCCTGTAAAGTAGAAAAAGCTACTTCCGTAAGTGGATTTTTATTGTGATTTCTTAAAATAGTACTGCATAGAGTTACATTCTTGATTTGATTGCTTTCTAACCTTCTTAAGAGAAACAATTCCAAGCACCCACACCTAGTTCAAGCTATTTCTTCCTTTCAGATAGGCTTGTCTAATTTGGATCAATCTGAAAATGTTTTTGACCTTTCGTGTTCAAGCTAGTTCAAAATTGCATTAAGTGCATCAATATTTACATATTAATAATAGTAACATAGACTAAAAGCCATACTAGCGTACATGTTATTCTTCTACTTAAAAGCCTCCTTTTCAATTGTCACAAAGTGTTTGCTGTTCATTTGGCTCTCATGTTAAATATTCATTGCCTTTACTTTAAATCTAGAGGAATTTGCATCAGAGTTAAGTAATTTGGTTGACAGTAATACATTCTACTTGAATATATTAAGGGTAACGATGCAGTTTTCATGTACAACCTTGTTTAGATAGTTCTCTGGTTAAAATGTGTTTCAAGAAATGCAATCATGTAATCTTTGTATTATTATATTATTCTAGTTGAGGAGAATAGGATATAACAAGGTGGTTGGAGAAAGAGATGCATATTAAGTGTATTTAATTGAAGCATGCTAGTAGAAACCTTGATTATTTGACTTTTTATAACTTCTGGTAGATAATAGATCAAGAAGAGACAGTAGTAGCAGCATGACTAATGCATCAAACAAGCCTGCTGACCACCTATTACACATCATAGTTTGCATGGTTTCTTTGACATTGTATAAGCTCATTAAAATGGAGGATGATTCGGCATGCCTTCTTTCTTCCTCACTCACTTTACTACTTGGTCAATGACAATACATATGAAAAAAGCATATGTCACCTAATTTTGACCATTATCTCCTGGAAAGGCTTTATTCAGTTGCTTCATGTATTGCTTGAGCCTAGATACATTCTCATGTTTTGTTAACCTTGATATCACGTATTTTCGGTGGGGTGCAGGGAAGGCATTGGTTATGAGAAGCTCACAATTGAAGTATCAATCCAGTTCCCCATCATTATAGGTAACAAAAGAAAGATACACAGTTGGCTCTTGGGAGTGATTCAGATGAATGCTTGTTTTGTTAACCTGCAATGCATGGATGGCAAAAGGAGCCTACATAATTTATAGTCAATTTCGGTTAGTAGTCATAATATGATAATGGATAATGTACTGAACAACCTGCTATTAAGTCAAGACATTCATATGTCAATAATCTTAAATTTGTAAATTACTAGAGTCATGTGGAGATGGTTCTCACCAGTTAATGTTACCTTGTTTCTTATACAGAGATGGATTTCTACTAGAAATGCTGAAGATCAGACCTTCCAAATGTTTAAACTTCTGGTTCCCATGAGGCTATATATTATACTATTGGGATATACCGACTGATCCTGATGCCGACTGATCATGTTGCCGACTCACCAACGGATCCCGACACCGACTCATCAATGCCGGCTCTCCGACGCCGACCGGCGCCAACTCCTCTACGGATCCCGACACAGGCCCATCCCCGAGATGGACCGACCGACCGACCGACTCCATCCGACTGATAACGGGCGACGCCGACGGCAACCGTCGGCAATAGCCGGCCTGGGCATGTCAGCCCGACTGGCCGACACCGACTCCGACAGCCCGAAAGCCGACTCTATACCGGATGGGATAACGTCGATTCTCCGTCGGGGCAAGTGGCTGACACCCGACTTCTACGGATCCTCCGGACGCCGGCCACACTCTGAAGTCACTACCCGACGGCCAAGTCCCGACACACAGTCGGCCAGCCCTCCACGACTGCCGAACGATCGGCATGGGCTGCAGTCCTATCAAGGACACGCCGTACGACCGCCAGGGGCCTTGCCCTGTCAGGACCTGGGGAATTGTCCAACCAATGACACCAATTAATTTCTAGGACCTGTCAACCCGTCGACAACATGGCAACCCCCGGCGATGTGACGGCTCAAGACGATTTGACGGCTCTACAGTTGTCAACATCACGGACGGCGGGACCATGCCGCCTCCCACTATAAAAAGAGATAAGGCAACAGCTCTGGTAAGCTCTCTCGAGCCCTCGAAAGCTCTCCCCACCGCTGAGCTCTCTGGTTTTCCTCTTTACTGTTGCCTAGTCTCCTCTCTGACTTGACCGTCAGAGGGTACCCGCCGGAGGCCCCCTCCGATCTGAGTGGACTTTCCTTGCAGACGCTCGTTTCCGGCGACCAGGCGACGAGGGGATTGGCCGCAACAGGTTTGGCGCGCCAGGAAGGGGGGACACACGACCTCCACAAAGTTTGAAAAATCTCTCCGAGATGACAAGAACCAGGGCCCAGCGATCGAGAGCCACTGGGTCGGCGAGGCGTTCTTCCCGTCGGGAAGAGGCCTCCCCTTCACACCCTACGGCGGAGCCCAGCTCCCCGCATCCGGCAGTGACCACGGAGGCGCAGATCGCGGCAATCGTACGGCAGATGACCGTGTTGACGGACGCGGTCATGAGCCTTCAGCAGCAGCCTGCCTGTTCGCCGCACTCGCCGGCAGAGCTGCCGGCGGCGAACCCCATGCCATCCAGGGGTAGCCGTCGGCGCCCACATCACTCTCTGTCTCCTCCTCAGGAGTGACTGTCCCAGCATTCCCTCCGTGAAGGGGAGAGGCACCTGCGGCGTGGTCGGTCTCAACGTCCTTCTCCTTCCCAGCTCGAGCGAGCGAGGAAGGAAAAGCGACCCCGAACGCCGTCTGCCTCCCCTCGGATTCGTCGAAAGACTCGACTCCCGAAGTCTCCCAGCACCAACGGATTGAAGACTACGAACGGAGGTTCGAAAAATCGACCGTCGGCTCGTCCAGCTTTAGATGGACGATCAGAAGTCTTCCAACGACATCGACTTCCAGACCGCCCAACCCTCTCTCGATTCATACTTGATGAACCGATCCCCAGTCGGTTCAAGATGCCGCATGTGGAGCCCTACGACGGCTCCACCGATCCGGTCGACCACTTGGAGAGCTACAAAGCTCTCATGATAATCCAAGGGGCAACCGATGCCCTCCTCTGCATCGGCTTCCCGCCACACTTCGCAAAGCTGCCAGGGCTTGGTACTCCGGCCTTCGCGCCGGAAGCATCCATTCCTTCGGAAAGCTCGAGTACTCCTTCGTGGCCCACTTCAGCACCAGCCGGAAGCCGCCGCGAACGTCGGACAGCCTTTTCTCCCTCAAGCAGGGGAAAAATGAGACGCTCTGACATTTCGTGGCGCAATTTAACACGGCCATGCTCGAGGTCCGGGACCTCAACGAAGACATGGCCATCTCGGCCATGAAGCGGGGGCCGAGGGTATCTCGATTTACATACTCTCTGGACAAAACCCTCCCCGAACATACGCCGAGCTACTGGAGCGCGCATATAAGTATATGCGCGCAGACGAAGGAGTTTCCGACCGGCGCCAGACCGAGGTCAAGGGTCCGAAGGAGAAGCGAAGGAAGAACGGGCTCCCGTCGAACCAAGCGGGCCCCGACCGACAAACGGAGCTCGCCCGGGCTACAAAGCCTGACACTCACCCATCGGCGAAGT
>KE504978.1:427916-441296 GCA_000441515.1 Elaeis oleifera | reverse complement strand
TTTTAACAAACTAAAGCTATTAGTATATCCATCTTTTAAGATCAATTGATTTCTTTGGCTTTTATAATGATCTGTTTTTCTTTGATATTCCAAAATATGAAATCAGCAGTTTCCTTTAAATTTTTTGACTTTTAAGGATAAAGGAAAATAGTCTTGTTGTTTTGGAGCCAAGACCCAGATTTATCTCTTCTACCATTCTTAAAATTTGATTCCTTCTACAATCTCTTACCTCAGAGGAGAATTTAAGCTAAGGAGTCTGTCTATTTGCATTTTTTTGAATCAATAACTCAAATTGAATTTTGTTGACATAGATCATGAATAAACTATACCTATTATTTAAACATACTGTTTGTTTCCTGGACATGATATTTATAATCCCATGGTTGTTGAGAAGTGAACTTTTGATGTCCTTGTATGATGGCATCTTAATTGTTGTTCATTCAAGTCACAGTGTAATTATGCTTCTTACCTTCAGGTTGTTTCAACCCCATTCTTCATGCTTAAAAGAAATTGAAAAGGGTCTTACAATTTGCAATCTGATCCACAAACCTATTTGATTAGACGTCCTTTATGATTTATGATATGAATCCAATCTTAACAGCATTGCTCCAAAGATTTTCATTTATGTTACCAACCATTTCATCGGTTTTCCATTACTTTACTTACAATTATGATGCAATGTTAGACACCAAGAGCATATTGGTGAAATTCAGGAATGAGTTGAAGATTTACAAAAGGGAAAGGAAGAGGAGAGGAATATGTGGAGTCCACCATAAGAAAAATAGAAAAAGATTGCTCCAACATTCATATTAAAGTCAGAATATCTTTCTACAAGCATTCTTTTGGCAGTTTTTGCACAAATAAAATAAAATAAATGCCAAGACTTGTTGTCTAGACCATTAGTTTGTCTTGTGGATTTTTTTTTTATTAATGAAACTATTTAAACCCCAATTAGTTTGCTGTGGAATTTTTTTAATTAATGAAAACTTAATTAACTATATGCTTACAGTAAAAATATCCGAAACTGGAATATTTTTGGTGCTACATTTTTTGTCAATCTTCTAACCTATTTTTGACCTTGAGAAATTGAGATTTTGGTTTAGGTTTGGTACTCAGAAAGACCTTTCTATTCTAATCATATGCCTAGGTACATTGAGATGCCTACATAGGTGCATTCAGAATGCATTTGACTCTTGCCCATTTTGATGGACCCTTAATTTCATCCAATATTAGATCCCTTCTAAATAGATTTTGTTCTAAAGTTCAACAAGTTTTGTTCCTCTAATGTAAGTATGCAAAGAGGACTCCTTCATATGTCAATCTTTTACTGTTCTCACATGTAAATCTTTTGAATGTTCTCACATGCAAGTCTTTTGAGTTATACTAAAAGTAAACTTGCTAAGTTGCTATTGTCCTGTCTTATTGGTGCACATATATATCTTTATCCTCCATGTAAAAGATAATGTAGTGTTGGCTTGCAATTATGAGGGGAAAGAAACCATGGGCTTTCTAGGAGAATTTGTGTAATTCTCATAGGAAAAAAGGACCACTATGATCATTAGAGAATTTGTGTAATTCTCATGGGGACAACATCATCTTTCACTTGATCTGTTTATTCCTTGATGGAGAGAGAGGCAGGCATTGGCGCCTCATGATAATTCACTCGTAATAGTTTAAGCAAGAGAACTAAAGTGGAGCTATTCTTCAGGCTAAATGTTCCTCAACTTCAGCTGGAACAATATTCTCAATGTCGACACTGTCAGTAATGACAATGGAAATCTTATTTTGCTGCTTAACCTCATTCTGGATGTATGGATTTGCTTTCAACTGGAATCTTTCTTTGAAAAGATTATGCCATTGCCTAGGCCCGGTGAATTATCTGCTGAATATACCATTTATGGTGGTGGTGGGAATAGGTTAGTGCGGGATTTAGTTTGGGAAGAGAATTTTCTGATTAGGGAATCTTGGGCCCATAGAATACCTAGAAAATTGGGATACTGAAAATCACCACTTGGAAGGAATGCAATTTCCTCAATATTTGGGATATTATGATCTGCAAGGTTTTCAACTCTGCTATTTTTCTCAACCATGGGTGGGTGTGCTTCCCAAAAAATCCATTTCTGGGGGGAGCTGTCCCTGGATAGCTGGTCCAGGCATCCAGACAGGTGCCTAATCTTGCTTTGAATTTAAATCACATTTTAGGCTTTTCAGTGAGATTTTATTTCCATTCCCCATCAAAGCCCCAGGTCTCTCAAGTAATGTTGAAAAAGAAATTTAACAGCTTTAACTTTAAAAGATGTAAAAATTTAGTTCATTAGAATCAAAAGAATAGGAGTGGGTGTAATAGGATTTACCTCAACTCAAGTTGTCTTGGGATTTGGCTGTCTTTTCTCATCTAATTTAATTTCTAGAATGTGAACCATGGGGATCAAAAACTGAGATGGACTAGTTTGACCAACCAGCATAGTAGCATCCCTTATTATTGGTGCAACCTTTTCCTTTGTATTTATTGCTTTGTGTACAAGAAATCCATCTGTAAACATATGACTTTAAGTTGGTTCATGCTTTCTAATTAAGATGTGTCTTTATCTTCGCCTAGTCATTGATAATTATAGAGAAACTTTCTGATACTTTTGATTCTGATTTCAACTTGATTTAACTTTTCATAACAGGGAACTTTACAGTAACAATATAAGTGGGACAATTCCTAGTGACCTTGGAAATCTGACAAATTTGGTGAGCTTGGATCTGTACTTGAACAATTTCACTGGTGGAATACCCGACTCACTGGGAAAGCTAACAAAACTGCGTTTCCTGTATGAACACTCCTCTGCCTTATATATATGGATTTAATTCTACTTGTTTTGTGCTTAATGCTGGCTTATGTGTTTGTCTTATGACATACTGATCTGATGACAATAATATATAAATCTTGTTGATGACAATTTCATTTGGCTTATATTTGGATATTTAAGCATTGTTACCATAGCATGACTTATTTCGTGCTTGTGCTGTATGTAGATTTCTTTTTAGATTTGATAATCAGGAGACAGTCTGTAAAGCCAGTTGACGGTAATCTTAATTGCACTGTTGGCTCTTCATTGGAGCATTACATTTTATGTGGTTCTTCTTTGAAGCCAATAAGTTCGGTGGAAAAAACAATCGCTAATGTTGCTTCAACGTTGCTAAGTAGTATTTTACTAGATATTTGTACTTCTGAGGTTTCATTCTTGAACTCCAATTATTATATACCACATTACGGAGTTGTTATTTCTTGATCTTCAAATCTTGCTGCATTTTCATAATTAGGGTTCATGAGTGTTTTAGCATGCTTGATTGCACTTCAGTTTTGGAAAACATTGACCATTTCTTCTTTGACAGTAATCTTGCTTGATTGAACTAGGTAAATGAATCTCAAAGTTAATTTCTCTCGTCCTGTCCACTCTGTATATCCTTGCCACTTTAACTTAAAAATGATATGCAGTAGTCAGGTCTCAGACTCGTATGGGGAAGATCAATATGCTTTGAAAATACACTGCCCTTCCCTTTGGCTGCAAAGAAGCTGGAGATCCTGCATTTTCATACCCTCCAATGTTAAACCAACTTGATAATGGGACTAACCATACTGTTCAAAATGCACCGGCATATCCATTGATGCAGCTTTGCAGGCAGGGATCATGGATGGACCAACAGAATGAGTAAAGACAGAAAAACAGAAATCGAAATATATAATGATTCCAAATTTGTTTTATGGAGCATGCCACTGATGGTTGTAGAAACTAAAGAACATTTAGTGGCAAGAGTGGGGCATCCTGCTGAATGAGGTTTCCACTGTTGTGGGGTCTAGGGAGGGTCAGATGTGTGCAGCTTTACCCTCACATGCAAAGGTTGTTTTTGTGTTTTGAACCCATGACTCCCAGATCACAGAAGAGCAACTTTATCGTTGCACCAAGGCCCACCTCTGTTTAGTGGGAGGAGTAATATTGTAAAATGGGAGCAATATTTAGAGTAGTCTCTTTCATTGCATGCTGAACTTATCACCGCAAATCTTGATTCTTTGTAATGCATTGTTCTATGCATGTCTATATTTGCACGTACATGTGCATTTGCATGTGCATATGTGTGTGTGTGTGTGTGTCGAGAATTCCTCTATGACAGCTACTGATGTATGTAAGCCTTATGTGGGTGTTATTGATCCTGATAAAGGTGAAATATAATAAAGTTCGAAAAATATGTTAGGTTTCTTAATCTGCCTGTGGGCCTTGTAGGTTTCGCCGCAGGTCCTTTCTTGCCCAAAACTGCCTTACACGGGAGTTAGCAACAATTGATAGAGAATTTTTGCTAGGTCTACAGGTGGTTGTGTGATCTCCTTGAACGTTGACTGGACTTTGATCTGTAAAACTGATTCCTTATATATGAGATAGGACTTGCTGCTTGTTATTATAGAATAACAAAAAATGGAGGGAGAAGACATGGAATTTCCTTTCAATTAATTGATATTTTATTATTTTTAGAATATATATTTTTTATGGTTTAAGTTTTTCTGATGTCTTCAAATTTATGTCGAAGGATAGCCGGCTTAACAACAATAGCTTATCAGGCCCAATTCCTCCATCTTTAACCAATATTACTGCACTCCAAGTTCTGTAAGTTGTCCTGCTCTTTCCATATGCAATAGTTTATCCTATCTTATCTAATGTCTCCTAACTACTTTCACTGCATGGCATGACTGTATAATGTTTATGAACATGCAGGGATTTGTCAAACAACAACTTATCGGGAGAAGTTCCATCAACTGGATCCTTTCTCTATTCACCCCTATCAGGTTTTTGGCTGATAATTTTTACAGATAGTCAGGTGTCATCTTGCTTTGTTTGGTGCTATTGGTGCTGACTTTACGCACTTAAATCTGCAGTTTTGCTAACAATCCTCTATTATGTGGTCCGGGTACGACAAAAGCTTGTCCTGGTGCTCCTCCATTACCTCCACCACCTCCTTTTATTTCTCCATCGCTGCCCTTGTCTCGAGGTGATTTTCTCACAGTTTCTGCTAACTGGAACTTAAAGTACTGGTGATGCCGCTAACTTGTCACTATGTTCTGGCAAGATTCATTTAAAGTTTTTATTTGCTTTTAATGATAAAATTGCATGGTGGTAATCATCTACTTCTGTTTGTAAGATTAGTTTTCTCCTTTTAGCTTAAAATGTTCTTTGACTCTTCTCTTTATGAGTATTTGCTTTTGAAGTTCCCAAAGAAAAAATTCTTGTGTATTGCACACTATTAGCAAGGATTGGGATGTATAAGCACTATACTCCGGGTCCGGTAGCTATGCTTATTTGAAAGGTTGGATGTGGACATGTCTGAATTTGCACTGCAGCAATAACAAATTAGAAATTTTATTTTTCATAGAGATTTAACTGGTTCATATTCATAGGATGTTTGTGAACATGAATCGATTAAATCTCTATGGAAACTAACATTTCTAAATTATTGAAATTGTGGAGAAATGCATTAGAATCCAAAGCTTCTAGGTTAAATAGGACCATGACATGATATATGGAATGAAGTTTGAGCAAAATTAGAAATAGAAATGAAGTTAGAGTGGAAATTATGGAGTATGAAGTTTATATGGATGACCATTTTTGGTATTTAGGATCAACTATTCATAAGAAAGGGCTATTTGAAAGGATGCTATCCATAAGGTTAAAGAAGGTTGGATAAAATGAAAAGGTGTAATTGGGATACTCTGTGATGTAGGATACTTCCAAGTTGAAGAAAAAAATTATAGGACAGCCATACGACCACCTATACTTTATGGAATTAAATATTAAACAATTAAAGAACAACACATGTACAAGTATGGCCAAAATGAGAATCTTAATATGAGTGGAAAAATGTGTGGTACTATAGGAGAAGATAGAATAAGAAATGAAGTCATATATAAAAGATGGAGGTATCATCGATTGAGGATAAATTGAGAAAGGACTACTTAGATAGTTTGGACATGTGAATGTAGGCCGAAGGATGCACTGGTATGAAGAAGTGATTTGATATCTGTAGAAAGAATGAAAGGGGCTAGGGGTAGAGGTAAAGTAGAGGCAGATCGAAAATTACATGGGATGAAGTAGTAAGGAAGAACTTGATATTTCAATATCTTTTAAAAAGTATGATCCTAAACTGAGCGGAGTGGAGGAAAGGATTCATGTAGCTAACCCTAAATATTTGGGGTTAAGGCTTTGTTGAGTATAGAGATTTAACTAATATTAACCTAGACATTTTCTAGCTGGTATCTTTCAGTAAGATACAGAATAGGAACTGCTTTTTGAGTTGCATAATTATGCAATGTTTATCATGATATTAGTTTGTAATACAGGGAATAGCTGCTGTTGACTCAATCTTACTCTTATTTCATGTCATTGCAACAGGAAATAGTGCCTCTAGCACCGGAGCAATTGCTGGGGGAGTTGCTGCTGGTGCTGCTCTGCTGTTCGCTGCACCTGCTATTGGATTTGCATGGTGGCGCCGTCGTAAGCCGCAGGAACATTTCTTTGATGTGCCTGGTTCGTATTTAATGGTTAAATTATGTTGCTGGCATATAAGGATGTGATATGCAATGTTCTGGTGGCTTTTTGTGCAGCTGAAGAAGATCCAGAAGTTCATTTGGGCCAGCTCAAAAGGTTTTCTCTGCGAGAACTACAAGTTGCTACTGATAATTTTAGCAACAAGAATATTTTGGGCAGAGGTGGGTTTGGAAAGGTCTACAAAGGACGTCTTGCAGATGGTTCATTGGTGGCAGTAAAGAGGCTAAAAGAAGAGCGCACGCCAGGTGGTGAGCTTCAATTTCAGACAGAAGTTGAGATGATTAGCATGGCTGTGCATCGGAACTTGCTTCGGCTTCGTGGGTTTTGCATGACACCTACTGAACGTTTGCTTGTATATCCCTATATGGCTAATGGAAGTGTTGCATCACGCCTAAGAGGTATGCAACATCCTTTTATAATTATTTGATGCAATTCAATGCATTTTCCTAATCAGTATAGCTGATATCATTTTCAAGAATGCTAAGTTGACTGCAGCTTATTTCACTCATTTTCTAAAAATTATCGAAGACTGTTCTTGTGATTACTTAAAAATTCTCTATGCTAAGATCATTCTTTATTGTTATGAATGCTATATGGAGATTCTTCTACTTGCTTGTAGAGCGGCTACCATCTGAACAGCCACTTGATTGGCCAACTCGGCGAAGGATTGCTTTGGGATCTGCAAGGGGGTTGTCATATTTGCATGATCATTGTGACCCAAAATTATTCATCGGGATGTCAAAGCTGCAAATATTTATTGGATGAAGAGTTTGAGGCAGTTGTTGGAGACTTTGGCTTGGCCAAACTTATGGACTACAAGGATACCCACGTAACAACTGCAGTTCGTGGAACAATCGGTCACATTGCTCCGGAGTACCTATCTACTGGAAAGTCCTCAGAGAAGACTGATGTTTTTGGATATGGAATCATGCTTTTGGAACTGATTACAGGGCAGAGGGCTTTCGATCTTGCGAGGCTTGCAAATGATGATGATGTCATGTTGCTGGACTGGGTAAGCATAAGTCTTTGTTGTTTGATATTTTATGTATTAAATTTACATTAAAATTCAGGTCAATGGCCATCATGTTTTTCTGGTAAGTCTTTCAGAAGACAAGGTTGAGGATCTAAAGTGCGTTTTTTTATTTTTTTTAAAAAACTACTATTCAAGGTTTTGAGATGAACTTGGCCCCTCATCCGTTCCTAGCTTTTTTGGCTAGTATATGGCCTATGAGAAATTGAAATTGTCAGTAAGGTTCAAGATCAAGGTTCAAATGATAAACCAGGGCATGACATTTAGATTTGGAACCTTAGATAGGGAATAAACATAGAATTACTTGAACTTCTTCTAGTGGCCTTTGTCATGTTCAAGCAAGTGGATTTACAATGGTACCGAAGGTAAAATTGCTGCTTATCTGATGCCAATGGAGCTCTAGATTCTGAGTTCATAAACTAAAACTCTCAAAGGGATATCTAATAGAAATTTTGTGCATGAATTCTGAAGTTAATGGAAAAGAATAAGGTAGACCTGTCTATCACTCTGATGGTATCTTATAAAAGCTTCTCATATTACCGCAGCAAGGCGTCAAAACAGACACAACTTAGTGGAAAGATTTTCCTTTCCTGATATTTGTGCTTCTCTCAGGTAAAAGGACTTCTGAAAGAGAAGAAGTTGGACATGTTGGTGGACCCGGATCTCCAGAATGACTATGTGGGGGCTGAGGTGGAGTCACTCATCCAAGTTGCTTTGTTATGCACCCAGGGCTCCCCAATGGAGCGGCCGAAGATGTCAGAGGTGGTGAGAATGCTGGAAGGTGATGGCCTTGCTGAGAGATGGGAGGAGTGGCAGCAGGTTGAAGTTGGACGCCAAGAAGTAGAGATTTCTCCACTAAATGGCAACTCTGAATGGTTCTTAGACTCCACTGACAACCTTCGTGCAGTCGAATTATCTGGCCCCAGATGACCTCATGGGAAGTTGACAAGAATTATTCATGGCTTCTATTTATCCACTTTCAGTCTTCTGTAAGCCCATCCTTTAATCCACGTAAAATCACATTTGTGCATATGAATCTGTGGGGCCCTTGTATTAGCTCGAGTAATTTGTTGATGTGTAATTTTTTTTCCTTTTTATGAAACATGTGGCAACTACCTTGATGAGGCGAATTTCCTCTGAAGGTGTCATATGTTATTGACGTTTGTAGTAGCATAATCTTTTCTGGGCAAAAAAGGTGACAACACTTTGTGCCACGTTGCTTGACATTTGACAGAGCCATGCTGTAGTGACGATTCACAAGTTCTTTATATAAATCTTATTAGTAGTTTATTGAAAAAAAAAATCATGCGTCAGGGGAAAAAAAAAGAGACCGCCATTCCCAAGGTTGTTTTTTGTCTTTAAGAAATTTTCTTATATGTCTGCTGCAAGAGTACCAAGTTGGCTGGTTGCTGTTGGTTTCTTTCGATAATTCGGAGTTTGGTTTGCAGTTAAATTAAATAGAAATCAAAATGGGTTGGAATTGAAATGATCAAGTTCTTTAAGTATTTGGAAAATTTTAGATTGAAGAAAATTGAGATCAGAAATGAGAATCGGAACGGATGGTTTTCATTTTAGTCGTTTGGTTGGAGTGAGTCTCATTTTGATTTCAATTTCGAAATAAAATGAAAATAGTTTAATATATCTAAAATTCAATCTTTATTCTTTTCTATGGATTTAAATTTTATTCTGATTTCGATATCGATCATGAATTAAATATTTCGAAAATATTTTGGAAGATTCGATCATTTTGCTCTTCATTCCCATCCATTACAATGATTTCGATTTTGCTTGCGAATCAAGCACTCCTTGGTTGATGGTTGAAATCGAAATCAGAATTAGAATCAAAATGAGAATAGAAATTTGAATTCTTAGAAGAATGTATGGATTGAGTTTTAGATAGGTCAGGCAATTTTCATTCTACTTCGATATTGAAATAGGATTTTTTCCTACTAAACGGTTAGATTGAGAGTCATTTATTTCTATTTTGATTTGAATCCCCAATTGTTTCTGAGCAAACACCCTCTTAACTTTGATGTTTAGAAGGTGACTTGGTTTCTTTGGTGAGTCCAGGTAGTAGCACCACCAGGGCACAGATGGTTACTTTCGATGAGCATTCAGACAATGTTACGCGCAAATAACCAAAACGCAATGGCATCACTCTGTGTAAAACCGTTGTTAGAAGGAAAAGAATTAAATAAGGGTCCAGCACGGAGGTGATATCATCTAGCAAGGAAAAAAAAATGATGCAATTGTACATGCACATATGCATAGGTGCCTACGTGTGTACATGCGCGCGCATTCATGCACAGAGACATAGGGAGAAGCCTCTCCTGGGTCAATTAAACCCCATCTAAGCCTCGAAGGCCACTGAACTTCAAGGATGACATTTCAGAAGTAATTAAAGATTTTACGTACGCCAAAGTTCTTGTTATTTTCTCCCTTATCTCCAGTATCAGTGTATCCTTGTTCTTGAATTGGGCTTGCTGCAATGGTCACACCTTTTTATCTAGCATTCATTAGTTATGGGTTCTGATGTGGATATGGGTCAAGAGCATTCGGGTCCAGCCCTCCCTGGTACGAAGTATTGTCCGCTCTGACTAAGTCTGGGCCGGACGCGTGCCCGACGGTCCCCACTGGGTGGTACCAGCGCCACACGTGGCGGCCTCACGATTTTGTCCCTTCTCCCGAGGGAAAAAAGGCGTCTTGTGAGGGAAAGGAGTTGCCTAGCGCTATTTAAGGTCATAGACACTCTTGATTTATCCGATATGGGACTTTCGAGATTTGATCTTCCGAGGCCCACCCATAACACAGCCTCCTAATCAAGAGGGTACTGTGGCAGATGGGGACGGGTTCCCACAGACGGCGCCAATGATGTGGATGTGAGTCAAGAGCATTCGGGTCCGACCCTCTCTGGCACGAAGTATTGTCCACTCTGGATTAGGTCCGGACCGGGTGCGTGTCCAGCGGTCCCCACTGGGTGGTCCCGACGCCACACGTGGCGGCCTCACGATTTGTCCTTCCCCGAGGGGAAAAGACGCCTCGTGAGGAAGGGGTTGCCTAGCGCTACTTAAGGTCATAGACACTCTTGACTTATCCGGTATGGAACTTTCGAGGTTCGACCTCCCGAGGTCCACCCACAACCGGTTCTAATCTTAGATGATGCATTTCCAAGTATTTGGATTTAGTATGAATGAGTCTCTCTTCCTTCCCCTCAATAAAGAGTATGTCTACTTCCGCAACTCAAAAAAGGAGATAATATTCTACTTAATGTTTCTCATAAATAAAAAGAATTTTTATATTTTGACAATTAGGATTTGAAAAAATCTAATTAAAATCAAAATGAGTGTGGGATCAAATCCAAGTTACTGGTATCTAACATCTGGTGACTCCATCAAGGAAATACTGAGGTAACTCAAATATATCACTCAGTGCGAATCTAAATTCATAGCAACTCAATGCATCTCACTCAACCCTGACTTAGAAAAATAAAAATCATGTAAAAAAGATCAGTTTTATATTCCCTTGGAAAGGAAGAAAATTGGGAATTGCCACCTAGTGATGTCATGGTTAGATAGCACGTGGAAGTTTTTTTTTAAATTCTACGTTCTAACTCGGCCAATACACCTAAGGTTGGCCTGCGTGACTCCTTCGGTACACAAATGCACTACTTAAAATCGGCATGGAACCGTTAGAGCCATTTGAGTTGCTAGTTTTTGCATGATGGTCTTCCCTGATAACCTATTGAACGTATCTCATTCGATGTTTCGCAGTGTGGCTAACTATCATGCATTCATTGCTTTTTTATATTGTTAGTTGGGCTTCTGTTACTCTTCTCTGGCTTGGTGTTTATCTTTCAGATCCTATATATTTTTAATGCAAGTCATACTGCCTTTATGCAGCAAAAAAATCTGTTGTGCTCGGCATATGTTTCTTCTACCTGGTGATGGTGTGGCTTACGGCTCAATATTTCATTCAGTTTTATGGGTGCTCGATTATTGCCAACTATTAATAGATCAATGCTGCTCTTGCTATCTGTCTAGCAATTGATTGTTTCTCTGCAGTAGGTTAAGGATTTGGAAATGGGCATCCGTTTTGATTATCTTTCTTAATGCAGCTTGCAGCATAAAACCATGTTTGTGCCACGTTGCTGTGGTCCGTGCTGTTTATTTGCATCTCAGAATGATACAGGTTCTGTTATCATTAGTTAATCTGTTTGCTACCTGTGGAACTAAGTACTCCTGGTGTGGGCCTTTATATGTATTCCCTGGGCTAATGTCTATGCTCTTCTCTACAAAAATTTCTATGGTGGCAGAGTATTTAAGTTGGTGGGCAATGTTTTTTTGCTGTGACTGTTGTATCCTGGTTTTCAGATATCGCCAGCTGACCTACTACGAGAGGACTTTGAGCTGGACTACTGGCAAGCTTTTATGGTTTGGATTCAGTTCCGAACGGTGCATATCTTTCAAGTATTATATCAAACGTTCTTATATTTTGGATGCTCCATGTCTGTGCCTTCACGCCGTTCTTCATAGGCAGTGCTCCACTTGCCACTTACTCAGGCTATTGTGCTATTGCCTCTCCTGTTTATATGTATATTCTCATTTAGTTGGGATTGTCCCTTATTTTGGTTTACAGGTTTTGTTACTTTTGGGTTATAGTGTCTGTTTCTTAGTTTGGTTCTTCGTTTACAGGTTTTGTTCATGTTGGTTATAGTTTCAGTCTCTTACTCTAGTTTTGGTCGTATATCTAAAAGGACATTGTACACTTTTGGATAAGCCAATGATATGGTTCCTTCTCTTCAGGAAAAAAAAAAAGCACTACTTAAAGATATGAACATTTTTCCCCGGTACGGGACCCAATGTTTGGTAGGTTGGTCACAGACACATACCTAAGAATTGTCAATCTTTTCAATTTCCAGTTCTGGGTTTCTTTCCCTCTTTCAAGCCACCATTCATGAGTCATGGAATGGAAGCAAGAACCCATCTCAATCAATCGAACCTTTGAGTGACATGGGAGCACCAAAACAAGAAGGAGATAAAATAAGAAAGTTGGTAGGACTGAGGGAAATTGTGGGGACAGAAGGGTCCGAGAGAGGGACTGATCTTGGCTGGTCGGGTTTTGCTTGTGCTCCTAAAGATATTTTTGTCCCTTCATCATTATTTATTTTGGTCATCTGATTCAACATGGATGATTTGGATTTGTCCACTGACAGCCGGCTCTAACCGGATATGTATGTGACTGGTGCCACGAATGGTTCAAACTTTAGGTTCATGTTCATAGTGAAAGGGATGACAGGTTTGGGTTCTTTCAAACGGCAGTTGTTGCGGCAGCGAAGGTGGAGGAGAGCAGGTTTGGGTAGGAGGACTTGCCTCCTCTCCTCCCTCTCCGACAGTAGCAGTGGTCGCCGCCTCCACTTCAAAAAATATTAAAATATTTTGCCTCCAACTTATTAGTCTGCTATAAGAAAATATCATAGTTATCCTAATCTATCGGACGGTAAGATATTTTTTTAATCTCTTTATAAAATATTATAAAGAAGTATGTTACTAGCTTTTCTAGGTTGCTTTTTTCGATCACAGACGGTTAGCATTTTCCTTGATTTGATGAGTGGTCCCTCGATGGAAACATTTTGAAAGGCCCAGAGGTTGTATAGCTGAAAATGGTCTGGTGTCTGGTCAGATTTAAAAATTCGGCATGGATAAGTTTGATCTGTATTAGGTTGTCGTCATCATTATCATAGTATGTATGTATCTATATATATATATATAT
>KE504978.1:408208-423625 GCA_000441515.1 Elaeis oleifera | reverse complement strand
ACTACTCTCTCTCTCTCTCTCTCTCTCTGCGCCGCACCATCCCCAATCTTGCTCTATATAAAAAAACGTCCTCTCCACTTCCTCTCGTCTTCTTCCCTTCTTTCTCCTCCATGTCCATTCCTAGGGTTTCCACCGTCCGCTAGGATTCTTCTTCCTCCTCCTCTGGAGACTAGAGGGAAGCAAGAGACGAAGAGATGGATCCCACCCCCATCTCCTCCTCCTATTCCACCTTCTCTTCTTCACTGCCCTCCACCGGCTGTCCACCGCCTCGCCTTCCGACGACATCCGGTCGCTCCTGGAGTTCAAGAAGGGCATCCACACCGACCCCTTCCGTGTCGTCGACTCATGGAAGCCGCCGACGGCGGGATCCGCCGCCTGCCCCGCGACTGGCGCGGGATCTCCTGCGACGACTCGGGCGCTGTCGTCTCCCTCGCCCTCGACGGCCTCGGCCTCGCCGGCAACCTCAAGTTCACCACCCTCACCGGCCTCAAGTCGCTCCGGAACCTCACCCTCTCCGGCAATGCCTTCACCGGCCGCCTGGTCCCGACCGTAGGCACCATGGCCTCGCTGCAGCACCTCGATCTGTCTGGCAACCAGTTCTACGGCCGGTCCCCGGCGGATCATGGAGCTATCCAGGCTCAGCCACCTCAACCTCTCGAGGAACCACTTCACACAGGGATTCCCGACCGGGATCTGGAAACTCCAGCAGCTGAGGGTGCTGGACCTACGGTCCAATAACTTCTGGGGGACGTTGCGGTGCTGCTGTCCGAGCTCTGGAACGCTGAATACATTGATCTGAGTAACAATGCTTTCTATGGGGCGATCCGCATGGACTCGGGCAACCTCTCGAGCTTGGGGAATACACTACGGTACTTGAACTTGAGCAACAATAAGCTAAATGGTGGCTTCTTCTCAAGCAATTCTTTACGGGTGTTTAAGAGCTTGGAGGTTTTGGATTTGGGTTACAATCAGCTTAATGGGGAGCTTCCAACGTTTGATTCTTGTACAATTTAAAATTTCCGGGCGGCTAGCAATCAGCTGTATGGATATATACCAGAAGCTCTCTTTGGGAGTACAATGCAGTTGATGGAGCTTGATCTCAGTGGGAATGGATTTACAGGTAAATATATTTTGGCTTGTGGAAGCTGATTTTAGTTTATGGCTGGCTGCTTTAGATGAAATGCTCGTTCTTTCATGTCATGATAACCAACTTATTGAGGACCTGAGAAACTTACTAGAAATAATAAAAAAGAAATGGAAGTCTGCACCAATTTCATACTTGCTTAGCCTGTTGGGTTACCATATTATTTGAGGATCAACTAATGCTGTGAAGCCAATGCTGCTAGTAAATGGCTGTCATTGAAAGTATTGGTGAAAGAAGTCCATATTCCATTAAAAAAAATCTGAGGGTGACATCTAACTATAGCTTGATGAACCTTTCATGTTTCCATTGAAAAGAGAGTATGGATGGAACTAGATGATGTTGGAACTGTATGTAGAGGGATTGTTATTTGGCAAATGAACCTAGTGTTGTTATATATTACTTTGAGAAGATTGGGGGGTTGTTGCTAAATAAAAGGAAAGTTTGATGCACACGCATAGCCACTTACATGCATGAGCTTTCATGCTGACGGGCCTGCACATGGTTAGCTGTGCAGACTTACTGATGGGCCTGTGTGTGATTGTTTGTGTGCCACATTAATTGCCACATTAATTGCACTCTCAGGATCATGTATGGCTAGTTGTGTGCAAGCACATGTAGAAGTGGTTATGTGCCACGTGAATTGCAGCATAGGACCTGCGCATTGAAATGGCTGTACATGTCTATAGGACCACTCTTTTTCAGTTTGTTAGGTAGAAGGAGCAGACTAAATTGATGCTACTTACTAATAGCTTTGACCATCCAGATTTAGGGAAAAGCCATCCATGTCAAGATATCTTTCTTGTTTTTGGGGAAGTTCATAATTACTTTCCACTTTTTTTAGAGGTTCCCTCAAACTTAGTCTAGATCAAACAAGAAATGCTGAAGGCTGGAAATGAAAATCAGAGAATGAAACCTTAAGTTCATAATGTAGCCATAACATATCAAGCTTCGAGGAGGTTTAAGAGAATGATAAGGGAGTATGGAGGTTGGGAGAATTCAATAAGTATTGTGGCGAATAAAGGAATTAAGTGAGAGAAAGAAAAGCATGAAGGTGGATCAACTTTTGTACCATACGAGAAGTTGTTAAAATTGGTTATAAAATAAAGGAAAATTGTATCATTTTAAACATGCCAGATTTTACAAGTGGCCAAGAAAAATTGTAATTAAGGAGTGACTTGAGAAAAGATCATTTTTTTCAAGTGATCAATTTAAATTAGAATATAAGAAGTGGTGTAGAAGAGGAGAGGTGGAGACATATAAGAATGATATGGCTGGAGGAAGATGGCAGTGTGAATATTTTAATTGAAAAAGCAAGTGGTCAAGAAAACAAGTATAAATAGATCAAGGTCAATTGGTCTAAATATGAGAAAGAAAATGAGTGTTGCAAAATCTTATTGAGAGTTAGGAATGGAGGCTTTGCCCATATGACCTTGAGTGTCATAGATTAGTTGATTGGAATGAGGAAATGGAGAGGTAGAAGAGATAAACGCTTGGTAGCAAGAATCTTCTACCTAATGTAACATACTTGGTGCAAATCTTTCGTAATTAACTCCTACATCTGCTCCCTGAGAATAGTTTTTTTTTGAGTAAATTACAAAACCCCTTTAAGATTAGAGGTAAATCATACTTACATCCAATAGTCTAAAACATTCGCTTACCCTCTTGAGGTTTATTTTATTCAACGCTTTAACCCATAATTTAACAGAATGTTAGTTAAACCATTCACTTTAAATGAGACCCAAATGCCACATCAGAAAAAAATCAACAATGATCAAAATAATCTTAAGTGACACGACAACCATCCAAGGACATAAGAAACATGTGCATCATCCTCTCTATCCAAGGGCAATTTCGACTTTTCATATGAGTTAAACGGTTTCACTAACGCCATTAATTTAATTAGATGTAATGTAGGTTTTGCAAACTTTGGGATGTAAGTGTAATAAACATGAACTTCAGGGGGTTTTGTAATTTACTCTTTTTCTCCTTTTTTTTTTAATGAAGATATATGCCATTTTGCACACCCACACCTAAAGTCCCCTTCAGTAATGAAGGTTGCTATATGGAACAGAGCGATCTGGAAGACGGCTAGATTGCTTTGTTATCTTATTCCATCCAATCTTTGACATTTCTTAAGGATAAACTAATAATGTAAAAAGGTTCCTTAAGCACTTTATGCTACCTATTTAGCCCTTATTCCCCAAAAGATGGCTCATGATATTGAATTCCATCCATTTAAGAGATCGACAGAAAACAAAGATTAAGGAGAGCTGAACATGTTTTGGAAGGGATATAGAAGACATCTTGGTAGTATAAATTCCCTATTTTATTCTGTTAAAGCTTTTATTTACGGGAGGATGCAACCGGCTCAGTTGGTAAAGTCACTAATTGTTGATACTAGTAATTATCCCGTTCTCACTTGATTTCAGCTAGGCTTCCTCTGGTTCTAGTTGTTGAAAAAAATTTTGATTTTTTTTTAATATAAACTTTAGGCAGCAATGATGTTTAAGGATCTCTACCTGTCCTTTTTTTATTAAGGCAATTTTATGCTACCTTAATATTGCTTATTCCCTATTACATGAGGTGCTGATATTAAATCCATAGATTAATTGCTCTATTGAATGAAATATGAAACCCTATCACCAATCTTCTTGCTGATACGTTGCTGAAAATGCTTTATTTAAGTGAACATAAATGCTTAATTAGTATCAATCCTTGCTAGCCTGCTATAGAAAAAGGATTCTTTCTCTTTTGAATTTTTCTGTTATTCAGCTATGAGGAGGTCAGATTAGTGATATCCATTATTTTGATTTACATTTAGGATTTTGGTTGATAAAATAAGAATATTTTGTCTTCATCTTCTGTGTATGGTTCCATGCTATGAAGGTACAACTCCAGTCCTAGCTGCCACAAACAGTAAGTTAGTACCTTTATCTTCTTCCTCTTGTGCCTTGCCTTAGCCCATCTAAGTATCATCAAAGTAAAAAAACTAATCGTCCATCCTTAGGTCTACTCCATGTCCCCACATAATTAATTCAACCCTAACAATTTTTGGCCTGCTGTAAATTTCAGTAAATATCCCTCATAAGGCCTCTGTCATGCCCAAATCAAACCCTAGATGCTATTACCTGCACTGAACTTTGACATTCTAGCATATAATTCCTGCAAGAAAACTTCCGTGCCTCTCATCCAATGAATGTAAGTGGAAGGCTGGACGACCACGATCCTTCCATCTGGTTAAGACTTAGAGAAAAGAGAGTGGGGTAACCATTTGATAAAGATTAATGGAGGAGGGAAAGAGGGTGCGAAAGAGGGAGTGGGGGGGGTCGTAGAGAGAGGGGGAGGGAGGGAGAGAGCGATGGCTGAGATGGTAAATTTTTGGGATTCAGGAGTCTCAGTTTCTCCTGAATGAATTACTTCAGATTTTCTTCCCAGGTGACAATATTGGGCGAGAGACTTTTTTCTGATCTTTCTTCATGAGTTTTCTTCCTTACATGACTGCATTCAAGATTGTTCAAGGTCAACTTTAAGCTAGATAACTATCACAGAAGATTTCTCTTTATACAATATATAGTAGAGCAACTCTTTTTAAATAATTATTTGGGTCTAATTTGGGTTTACCAATTATATCTAACTGCTTTTGTTATCCTAAACCCTATCGAGCTGTGGGGATCGTCACCCTTTCTTACATCAATTTGGACATCTATAGATTATTTTGTATCACTTTGTCAGAACTTGGTTTTGTAGGCATTAGAATATGATACCACACTTATGAAATGGTTATAGTATTTTGCCCAGGGACTAATTTAATCTTTTCAATAAGATAAGAAATTCATTTTAGTATTATATGTATTACATGTGTGATTCTGTTTGATGTTATTGTGAAATTATATATACAGCAAAAATGAACTGGTCATCATTGGGGAAAAACATTATTTTGGTGCAGTCTAGTTGGTTCAGGTTGGATTTCTCGCTAGTGCAAAATCTGTTACTAGGTTTGGCTAATCATATGAGGGTAGGATCATTATTTTGGGGAAATCGTGTCAGGCATGTCTGATAATTTTCATGGAGTGTTTTGTGAATGCTCAATAAAACCATCTAAGAAGAGGCAAATAATATTTTAATGGTTTGGCTTGATGAATGGTATAGATCTTGCAAATGCTTATAAAATTGTGCATAAATGATTGGGATTGGTTAATTCTGGAGCAACAATGCGAATTATATTTAAAGCTAATGGATTGCACTAGTAGAGCATCTATGGTGGTAACATAGCGGGGTCAAATGTCCCAGTAAGGAGAGAGCCATGGATTTATGTAGGATCATTGAAGGAGGAAGATGCTAGAGAACCTGCATAAGTTTTCAAAAAGAGTATGGCAAGGTGTTCTGGCCATTTATAAGAAAAAAAGTTTCAAGACTATCTGTACTACCAACTCATATAGAGAGTCACATCTCTTGATTATGTAATAGTCAAAATATACAAATTTGATTTTTCCTCTTTTTTTAGGCTCCAGTGACAGGAGATCATTTTGACGTGGTTCAGTACCTTTTCTCTCCTTCTGCATGCACATACATGGTTTTTGCATCAGTTTTGACACATTTAGCTGCATATTGGTCAACTGCTTTGTGTGAGGCACTTAAATTTCTATTAATTTCAAGCTTAATCTATTGATATCGGTTATTAAGGCAGTGCATGGTTAACATTCTTTCATTGAGAGGTCTTGGTGAAGTATGATTCAATATTCATTCTTTGACACAGCTATTAACCCACTAGTTGATAACCATAGTTTGTCACTTGTGCAGGTCATATTAAAGCTATTAACTCTACAACTTTGAAGCTTTTGAATCTGTCTTCAAATGCATTGTCAGGTTCCTTGCCCCCTAACTTAGGGATGTGTGTGTCCATGGATATGAGTAAAACATGCTCTCTGGTGACCTGTCTGTGATACAGTATTGGGGAGATTCATTGGAGGCTATTGATTTAAGTTCAAATGCATTATCAGGACAGTATCCAAATGAGGCCTCTCAATTTGCCAATCTAATATCCATCAAGATTCAGAATAATTCTTTAGTAGGTTCCCTTCCTTCTGTATTAGGAACCTATCCTAAATTGTCGTTTGTGGATCTCAGTTTGAATAAATTTACAGGACCTATTTTGCCAAGCCTTTTTAGATCATTAACTTTGACAAGTTTGAATCTATCGGGAAATCACTTTACTGGAACTGTTCCACTTCAAAGCCCACGCTCAACCGAGTCACTCGTACTGCCTTCTTATACTCATCTAGAGAGCCTTGATTTATCTAATAACTTGTTATCTACTTCACTGCCTCCAGAAATTGGTAACATGCAAAGGCTCAAATTGCTTGACCTTGGAAATAATACTTTATCTGGGGAGCTTCCAAGTGAGTTAAGTAAGCTTGGTGGTTGGAATTTCTTGACCTATCGTTCAATAATTTCAAGGGAAGGATACCTGATATGCTTCAGCCAGGTCTAAAGGTATTGAATGTTCCTACAACAATCTATCAGGAACTGTTCCTCAAAATTTGCAGAGGTTCCCAAGCACCTCATTTCATCCTGGAAATGCTTTACTAGTCTTCTCAGATGCCCTGCCTGCAGGAGATAATAACACTGGATTCTCTGGGAGCAGGAGTCATCGTCTGAAGTCTAGCATTCGAGTAGCATTTATTGTTGGCTCCATTGGTGCTGTCATGTTGGTTTATTTGCAGTAATGATGTTATATATAGCAAGGACTCAAGAAATTTGTGGAAGAGGCCGAACTACTGGAAGAGATTTAAAACTTGGGACTTTTGGCCCACTTAACACATTTAAGTTTCCAAAAGATGGTGCTGTACCTACTTCAATGAGTTTCTCAAATGACCATCTGCTAACAGCAGCTGTTAGATCAATGTCTGCGCAAAAAGAGTTGTTAACTGAGGCTGTGGAATATGGTTATTCTGATTCAAAAGGAGTTTCAGAATGTACAAAGCTTGATGTGCTAGAGGATTGTCCTCCACTCAGTGGATGGAAGTCTTCTCTAGGGTCACCATTTTCATCTTCACCTCATGTTATTGATTCACATATATCTGAACAAGCAGTGAAGTTGGATGTATATTCACCAGATCGACTTGCTGGAGAGTTGTTTTTGTTGGACAACTCTTTAATGTTCACGGCTGAAGAATTGTCTCGTGCCCCTGCAGAAGTTCTTGGTAGAGGCAGCCATGGTACATCATATAAAGCAACAATAGATAGTGGGCACATGTTGACTGTCAAGTGGTTGCGGGTTGGCCTTGTGAAACATAAAAGGAATTTGCGAGGGAGGCAAAAGAATTGGAACCACCAAACATCCAAACATCATCTCTTGGAGGGGTTATTATTGGGGCCCAAGGGAGCAAGAGAGGTTGATCGTTGCAGATTATGTTGATGGAGATAATCTGGCACACTATCTTTATGGTAAGACTTTCAATAACCTCAAGCTGTCATTTCTTCAGATTTCCAACAGTCTATGGATTGCTTTATGTCATTTATGGTTGATCTGTTATGGCTTTGGTCTTCTCCGGGTAATTTGTATCTTTATGTTTTTGACATCAGCAATGTCCATCTTGTGCATAAAATTAGAATCTAGCTCAAGTCGATAACTTATATGCGAATTATGGTAGAAGTAATACTTAAGCTGAAAGTGTGTTGCTTTCACTTTTATACATGTATTGCTGATGTTATAGATGTTGTGCGTACCACAAAACAGGAGGCCAAAGGAATGCATAATAAAATATTGTTGCTAAGCAGTCATCCAGGCAGGTTGCCTTAAGTCATTAGCAATTATGAAAATCCCTGAAATTTTAATCAATGTGGAATCTTGGGAGCGAAATAAATTTTAAGAAGATTAATCTAGATGAAATATGACATGTTAGTATAATTAACACCTAATGTTTCCTCAAACTGTGTGATGATTCTTATAAATCATGAGAAAAGTAGCACCTTAAGTCACATATTCAGGAAAATTAGTGCGGTATCACTGTTTTTTTAAGGAAAGGATTGGACGAGGTCCAATCAATTTATTAACAAATGAACAAGGAAAACACTAGATGACATCTAGAGTCCCAACTTCAGATTCACGAGGGGTTACACCCTTTACAAACCCATCTGTCCAACATCCTCTATGACAAAGAACTCACCCTCGGATAGAGATCCATCCTCTACTAGATCCTGATCTCCATGCTACAATGGTTTCTAAGGTACAGGAACAATGTTTCTGAGTTTCTTATTGCTGCATGTACTTGCCCAATTGGCCACCAAGAATTTGATCTGTGAAGTTACTAACTTCGCTCTTCCTCTGTTTCTATTGAAGATCCGGTTTTTCCTCTCCAGCCAGACATCCCAACCTCTTCCATCTATGTTGGAAACACTTTCCTCACTAATTGATGACCACTCCATCGCTAATTGATGCCCAGTCCAGCACTAATTGATTAACTCTCCAAAGACATCCCAGCCTCTTCCATGTATGTTGGAAACACTTTCGTGCTACGTTGACCCCAATGCCATAAAATCCCCAGGATAATAATCAAACGAAAGCTTCTTCCCAAAGGTCCTTCAGATAGCCAAGGAAACTCACCAGCAAGGAATAAGTGGTCAGCAGTTTCCTCGGCTTTCCCACAAAGTTCGCATCTTAAAGGGCCATAGAAGTTATTTTCATTAAATTCCCACCAGCTAGGATCTTTTTTGGTTGGCCAACCATGAAAAGATCAATACCTAAGAGAGAAAGGGGCATCTCCACAAATGCTAGGCAAAGGAAATGAGCTCTCCAAAAGTTCATGATCCTATAAGCAAGGTTTCAAATATCGGGACTGGACATCATCCCTGTTTTTTGCTGGAATGGTATGGTATCAGACACCGACACTCTGTATGGGGCTGCTTTTTGTACTGGCACATTGTGTGCTGGTGTTGGAAATATGCTGCAATGGTCCCCCCAAAAGTGCTTTTAATGGCAAAAGGATCTATCCAAACTCCATCTCCACATGAACATAAAATTAACATACCCAAATATAATTCAAGCCAATCATTTATATAAATCAGTAAAATTCTACAATCGAGCAATCCATAAGTAAATGTAATTCAAATTATAGATTCCTCCAAATTAGTTTCATTGGGAACAAATATGTCAAACAGGTCTCATCAAGATCATTGCTGCATGATACCCCCTATGTTCTCTTAGATCTACAATACAAAGAAAGAGAGGTGGATACGAAGGACATGCGCTTTTGTAGTGTCCTTGATCACGACAAGTCTTTGAATCAAAATTCGCCATCTTGGTACCCGGCCTCGTACTAGTGCCAACCTGTTATTGTGTCAGTACGGGACCGGTTACTGAGTGTCCGTATATTCCCCCCCATACCATGTACCAGTATCAAATCATTATGGTACAATATGCTCGTACCCCCGTTCAATACGTTATGGCAAACCTTGCTTTGAATGGTAGATAAAATTTTAGAGGACATGAAATAGGTTGGCACTAGCTTAAGGTTGGGAAATAGTAAGGCTGTAGGCATATGAGATGAGTGTAGTATAGATGCAATTATAAAGATAAAATGTGTCGTAAACAAGATTTGGTGTATCTGTACGAATTGTACTATACCAGTGCCAAATCGAGACTCGGTGTGTGGGATGTATCGAGTCTCAATATGCTAAACTGACCATGTACTCCAGACATGCTAACAGCTGTACCAATATGGTACCTGTATAGGGTCTAGAATCGAGATTGCAAACCTTGGTCATAAATCTAGGCTGGACATACTAAAACATGAGCATGAGGGAACCGTAAGAACTTCAGGTACTGGCAACAAGCCAACAACATACATCTACCCAATTGTAGATTGATAATTAGAGGATTCAAACCCATTCCCACATTGTGATTCTAGTCTTATTCCCACATTGTGAATCTAGTCTTCATGCTCTATTTCTTTAGCCTTTTGTTCTATAAGCTATTGACAGTGTAATATTTTCTAGTCATTTATTTTGCTAAAGTGTTTTTCGAGAATCCAAATGGTGAACGGAAACTCTAGGAGTATTCATTGGCTCTGAATATATATCATTTACGACCCTGCATGAACACAAACTATGCATATTCTAGAAATGCCCATTCATACTGCTTGAGATCATGAAGATTCTTAGAATGGTCTCAAAAGTAAGGATGGCTGTCATCAGAAGTACCAGACATGGACAAGGTTGAGCTTGAAAGGCATGCCATGTCTTAAAATCCATCTCTATACAAAGCAACTCTTTTCAATCATTTACAGGAAACTGCTGAATGGTTAATGATTAACCTACTAACCATCATCTCTATAATCAGATCTCAACTGTGTTCAAGTATATAGAAGTTAGCACAATTAGGAAGTGGATTGATGAATTCTTTGTAACTTTAAATGTTCAGTCTTTGAGTAAGCTGTTCGCTGAAATGTAATTTTGCTCATCTGATCAACGTCACAGTACTTCTTGGTGCTTGCCAGTTATAACATGCAATCTAAGATGGAATTTGAATGAAAATTGTGACCAAGGCTGCAAAATAATTAGTGTATGGTCCAACTGGATGTTTGGTTAAGCGGATTTTAATGACCTGTAACTATTTTAATTGTCTACATCACACCTGTATATCCCTTTGTCTTCTATTAATGTCATCTGTCATCTTTATTCCATTAACTTTAGAACTTTTTCCTTGTTGACTTGGGCTTTGGTCAAATTTTACTAGAATCAATGGCATAGAACTATCCGGATTGATCATGATGGCTACTCTTATATTGTGCTCCATTACTGCATCCCATTTCCCCCCATCTTCTCTATGGTTTTGTTATTCCACCCAGATACATATATTCCTTGATGCTGCATTTTTTGGCTGTTCTATTGACACCTTAGCATTGACATTCTCCTTACGAACTGGTGCTTGCAAATTTGATGATTTTGTGGCCATATACCCGACTTATCTTTTCCTACTAAAGATATGCTCCTCGGTGAAATATGGGATTCTATCTTTGCTTTTCATGGTGTGCAGAGTCAACGCCAAGAAGATACTCGCGCTTATCAGTTCGCCAAAGGCTACAGGTTGCCATAGATGTGGCTGGTTGTTTATTCTACCTTCATCATGAAAAGGGCCTGCCTCATGGTAATCTGAAGCCAACAAATATACTCTTGACTGGTCCAGACCTCACTGCTCGGCTGACAGACTTTGGCCTTCATCGACTTATGACACAAAGTGGTATTGCTGAGCAGATGCTAAATTTGGGAGCACTAGGATACTGTGCACCTGAATTAGCTACCACAAGCAAACCTTGCCCATCATTCAAGGCTGATATCTATGCATTTGGGTGATACTAATGGAACTGCTAACCGAAGAAGTGCTGGTGATATTATTCAGGCCTATCTGGGGCAGTTGATCTTACTGATTGGGTTCAGATGTGCAATAAGGAGGGGCGTGGAACAGATTGCTTTGATAGAGACATTGCTGGCTTGGAGGAAGCCCCAACGGTGATGGATGAATTGCTCGCTGTATCTCTTAGATGTGTTCTTCCTGTAAATGAGAGGCCTAACATCAGGACTGTCTTTGAAGATCTTTGTTCCATAACAGTGTGAATTTTCTTTGTACATGCTATTGGAATTAAAGTTCCTTTTCCCTTTTGGGTGGTTCAAGTTTGGTGTAAAAAAAATTGATCCATTAATTGATCCTTTGAGTTTGAGGGTGGAGTTGAAAGAAATGTAATTCTGTTTCTTATCTGTTGTGTTGCTGCATCTGCAATCTTCTACATCTGATTTGCATATGAGGCTCCAAAATGAATTTGTTGCGATATATAATTCTCACATCAGAATTATTGACTTATTGTGGCATTGTATTAATTTGTAATTATAACAGGTAATCTTAAGGCAATAATCGGTAGTGTCCGCTCCTTACGTACATCGGTTTGCCAATCCAGCTGAAGAAAAAAGGTCATTTGCCTTCAGTTTTTGAGAGACATGGAATAGTTCTTTGCCACAGACGATAAATAAATGCAATTTGTCAAAAGCTGGAAGAAGTAACGCATGGAAAATATCCAGAATGCTCTACCATTTTTTCACTCATCCAGGAATCAAGCTCGGAACTCAAAAGGTTGTCTGTGGTGTTCTAGCATGCTATTCAAGGATGACAACTGATTTATACTCAAAATTCTTTGGAATAGTTTATACTAGCCATTTACTTGGAGAAAGGTCTCTGTCTCAACCATATTCACGAGCCTACAGTTCAAATTAAATATTTTTTGTGACATATATCTTTTCCCGGAATTATGAGATCTTCAGTCACTCTAATATGTGCAGTCCAACTCTTCTAAAGGTGTCGCCATTGTTCTGGGACGTCCACAGGCAGAATATTAAGGCAGAACAGAAAAGAAAAGAAAAAAGGTAAAGAAGTCAAAATATACAGAATCAGAAGGCTATAACGAATTTTAGTTCTGCATAACTCTCTTCCACAGCCAGACCAGTTCATGTACCTACAGCCATCAATTTAGTATAAACATGACATGGTTCAAGAAAATGCATTAATCTACCAAGGTTACACCAATATTTGGAAGCAATATGCATTACAAATATCTAATTTGAATTATACCATGTGAATTTCCACTTATGTAAGATTATATAGGTGATGTATATATTGTCCACATTTAACCCAAGTGTTCTCTGTACAGCTTCCTAGTTGATAGTCTCTCTTCTTCTTAGAAAGGATTAAATTATTCTGGCCACTCAAAAAATATATAAAATTTTAAAGAATAAGATAGAGTGATTATTCCTCATAAAGATTAAAGTTGTCTTTGCTCTAGCACATGATTTTGGCTCATGTTGAACTAGTCAGTATTGAATTCATTTCAAGAGATCGCTGTTGCATTGAGGGATGAAAGTTCTAAATGTACATCATGCAAGTGATTCCCTTAAAGGATATGAGTATCCATTTTGGTTTGAGTTTAGAGACTTCAACACTAACATATGTATTGTTTGTATCACTTGTTAGGAGTACATAGAGTCATAGAGTTTTGCTGCAAATTGGAGTCACACAATCCAATGAAAAGTCCAACAATGTTTTTTCATGTATTTTAATACAAAGAAAGAGCTTCGAAGCGAATATGATTCTACTAAAACCACAAAAAGCTTACAAAGAAATAGCAAATGATGAAAGAATTTATATTGTTTGAACAGGATAAATTACCTCCTTTGTCACACTATCTTTGAGTTATCTAGGATAGTCATATTTTAACTATTCATTTGATCATTATAAAAAATTTTATACACTTCAACTATTTTTATTTTGTGGAGTTTTTCAACTACTATAGTTGGTAAAGTTCTGGAGGGTTGCTACCAAGTATCCAAGTTATAGTCCTACCTTCACACTAATTTCAGCTAGAATTATTTCTCCCATCTTAGTTCTCAAAAAAAAAAAAAAAATCTTGGTTTTGTAAATCATTTGATGTAAGATTATACCATTTATAAATCAAATTGTTGTGGGCTATTTATTCAGAAAAAATAAATGATTAGAGATTCAACTTTCTCTTAGGGCAAACTCTTAACAAGGAAATAGATTGATTCAAACATCTTTGCAAGTTTAACTTCATTTCTGAGCAAAACCCAACCAACTCATAATGTAGGATTTCCTTGGTCCGGTCTCCAAATAGTCTAGAGTTCAGTAATTTCGAAGGAAATTCTACAGGCCAACAAGTGCTCCTAGATCACTCCAACCTTTCTTCCTGAGATTCTCTATGTTAAGGATCTCCTCTTGGAAAACCAATAGTTGAAAATTTTGACCTGAGCTACTTCTGTATTACAAAACAGTTTTGATTTTGTTGGACTTTGAAAAGGAGTTCTAGTGCCAAATTCTCTTATCTAAAATCGAAATTAATGGTTTGTTGGCCATAATAAATTTAAGTTTGCTGGATTATCGTATAATATACCAAATATATCAAAAAATTCATTAAAGGATACTTAATCAGTAGTTAAATTTTTGAAAATTTATTTCACATCTAAAATCTTTAATAGTGGTCATATTTATTCAAGCCTGATAACCAGTCATTGTAGGAATACCAAAAATTGGACTTTCTGTGGTACCAATCTCAGTGCCAGTACTGCCCACTAACCACTTGATATTCATCTCTTATCTAATGGCAACATAGCACACCCATATGAAATATTTCTATGGAAGAACATCCAGAGTTTGCCTTCTTTCACCTTTTAAAATCTAGGACTTTCGAGATGAGGCTGAAGAGTTCCACCTTTCCATTTTTTTTTTCCGTCTCATTTTCTAATGCCATTTAATGACATGCCTCTTTCTGGGGTACATTGAATGACATGCCTTTAGTAATTTAAAGGACAACCAGGAATAATTGTCAGTATATTGACATTCGCCTCAAAGTTCACGACCCAACTAATTTGCTGATCATTTGGGGCGTTTGGTTAGTCATTAAATTTTTTTAAATTTATTTATTTATTTATTTATTTTTATTTTTCATATCTAAAATATAAAATCAAAAAAAATAAAGAATCCAAATCTTTCTCTCTCATCGAGTTCTTCACCTCCCTACTTCGTTCTCCTTTCCTTCTTGAACTCTTATCCCTCATCGAGCTCTTCACCTACCGTTCTCAAATGTTGTTTTATAGCAACATAGTTACCAAACATATTTTTTTATTTTATTAATAATAAAATTAAAAAAATATTTTTAAAATTAAAAAAAATAACAATCAAATGCAATTTATTTTACACAGTTCTCAACAAATTCTAAGTCCAAGGAGCGGGGTAATCTGAAGTAACACAATGAATATTTTAAATACTTCTCCAACATCACCGTCGGATCCGTGGCGCAATGGTAGCGCGTCCGACTCCAGATCAGAAGGTTGCGTGTTCGATTCACGTCGGGTTCAAAATCCCGATCCCAAAACGGATCTTTATTTTTAAAATAAAATAACACATACTCATGGAATAAACTTTCTTCACAAGAAAAAGAAAAAAAAATACAAAAAAGATCAACCACCCCATAAAGGATCCTTTCTAAAAAATTTAATTTTTATAAGGATTCTATAAAATTTACTTTTTCCAAAAAATAAAACAGATCTTCTCTAAAAAAATATTTTTCAGAAAAAAATATACAAAAATTTATATTTTTTCAAACTAACTTCAATAGAAAAAAAATACAAAAATGATCAATCACCTCATAAAGGATCTTTTTTAGAACAATGTAATTGTTATAAGGAATCTATAAAAATTATTTTTTTCAAAA
>KE504978.1:369846-392073 GCA_000441515.1 Elaeis oleifera | reverse complement strand
TATATTTTAAAATAACATTATTAATCAAATAATAATAATAATAATATTATTATTAATCATAATAATAAAAATTTATTATTAATCAAATAATAATATTTTATTATTATCAAATAATAATATTTATTATTAATAAATAAAATATTTTATTATTTATCTTTTTTTCTTTTTTCTTTGTTTCTCCCTTCCTTTCCATCCCTCGCTGACCTTCCTCTGTCGGCGACCGACCCGCACCCACCCCCCTCCAATGCGCCACTCACGGCCCCGCCTTACTGCCATCCTTCGCACCGTCCGCCGTGGGCCCCACACCAGTTCCGCCAAGCTATCGTGGCTGCCTTCCTCTCCCGTTGCGAGGCATCCGCCGCGGCCCCATCCTGCCACTATTCACGTCGCACCCTCCATTCACCCCGGCTTCACGCGACAACCACCGCTCTCTCTTCCACCCCGAGTCCTAGCGACTGTCCGCGCGATCACAAAAGCACTTGCACCCTCGGCAACCCCTCCACCTCCCCGATCGTTGTGCCCGCATCCCACGTCGCCTCTAGCACCGACCGACCATTGCCCCAACCGACCGACCATTGCCCCAACCGACCGACGACCCCCCTCCCCTCCCTCCTCGATCTCAGTGAAGCCCTCCGGTCCGATACGAGGTCAGAAATGAAAAAAATAATGATATTTCAAAATAAAAAAAATTATATCTTGAAATATGATTTTATTTGAAATTGATACTGCATGTTGAACGTGCGATTTCGATTTCAATTTAAAATTTAAATTAAATTAAATTTAATTTTTATTACATCATTTGAAATCACATATTGAACAACTGGTTCCAGATAAAATCATATATTAAATTATAATTTAATAAAATTACATATTCAACGTGCGGTCCGATCGCATCCGTGCTATCTCATTCAAACAATCGTATTTTGAAAAAAAAAATTGAAAGGGATAGATTGGGGAATAAGTATTAAAAAATAATATTTAAAAAAATCTAATATACAGAGTCCAACGCTGAAAGCGGGTGGGCACACCTTCCGACATCCGCACCGTATCTGGATTCCGTGACGGAATCTCCAACTCAGCGCAATTTGTTTATGATAAGTGGGCTCCATCCACCACGTCATCATCTCGCACCTTCGGAGCGAAAGAAGGATTCACCTTCACCGTTAGATCACCCAGCACACAAATCTCAAACCGGTCCGACCCCTCTCATTCATCAGCCGGCACGGTTTCAAATCTAGCGGTGGATGAAGTGAATTCGCACGAGGGAGGGTAAATCCTTCTTTCTAGCAAAAGATACAACCCGCTCCAGGTACTATGAGGGCGCCCCACGCCCTCCCCCCACGAAAAAGTATTCCCACCTTCCTGCTTTCCCTTCTTCGTGATGTTTGTTCCCAGAGATTTATGGCGGAGGAGCCTCGGATCGAGGCGGAGCTCCGGCGGCTTCTCCTCCGGCGCGGCCTTGCCTCCTTTTCGGCCGCTCCGCCGTCGCTCCCGCCGTTCGACCACCAGCCGCGGCCGTACAAGGGGATGCCGGGGAGGAGATCCTCCGGAAAAGGAAGACTTTTCTTGGTCCCTCGCTCTTCTACTACTACCAGAAGCCAGTAATATTCCCCTTCCTTTTCTCACATCACTTTCTCTTTCTCCTGTTGATCTCTGGATTCCCTAATGGCGGCGGTATCAGCACTCTAGAGCTAGAGAGTTTTGAACATGGATCGTGTTCCGGTCAATCAGATCAGTCACAGATTTAAATATGCTCGATCATTAACATGTTTCTAGGATCAAATTATTTTTTGTTCTGAAGAAAAAACAGTTTTCAGTTTATCATACGAGCTCCCCTTTTCGTATCGCAGAAACTATTTTAATCTTTTGATCTCGAATCTAGTGCGCAATCTCTTATTTGATTTAATATTACCATCGTGAGATGTCCTTTTACTTAAAGAAAAAATGATTGCTCAAAAAAATTTAAATGTAAAGGATCCTCCGTTTTGGTTCATCAATCTTGCGTATATGTTTTCTGCAGCTCAACATTGTGGAAGGGAAGATGCAATATCTTTATGATGAGAACGGAAGGCGTTATCTTGATGCGTTTGCTGGAATAGTTACGGTGTCTTGTGGGCACTGTCATCCCGATGTGGTGAATGCCGTGGTGGAGCAGACTAAGCTTCTTCAGCACACCACCACCATTTACTTGCATCATGCCATTGTTGAATTTGCAGAAGCTCTGGCATCAAAAATGCCAGGAAATTTGAAGGTGATATTCTTAAAATTTCTCCAGCCTTTAATATCAGTATAATCCTCTCTGCTATGATGACTGGGCACTATGATTGATTCAGTAGCATGCTTTCTCATTTTCTTTGGATTAATTACTTTTGAGATGTGAAAACAATGCAAATTAGTTGTTGAATTATATTAAGGATTCTTTTTATATTCTAGAGATGTATAAAAAAACAATGGTTTATTTTTGTTGCTATGAAATCATTCTGAGGAAATGCAGGTTGTTTATTTTGTCAATTCCGGGACTGAAGCAAATGAATTAGCAATGATGATGGCTCGACTCTATACTGGTAACTTGAGCATGATTGCCTTGAGAAATGCATATCATGGTGGAAGTTCTGGAACAATAGGGCTGACAGCTCTCCATACTTGGAAATACCCGATCCCTCAGGTTGGTGTACTATTGATAACTGACTACATTCTACGAAAATAGATCAAGAGTTTTGTTCATTGTGTATCTAAAGTTAAATATTTCTTAGTACACAGGCCTTGATCCTGAAATTGAACTTATGAAATGATTTTTGATAACTGAAAAACATTTGATGTTCTTTGTCTACTAGAGTAACTTCATCATGCTATTCGTACTGCATTGGTTTATTAATTGCAACATTAAAGTAGATTCAGTAAGTTAAAGATGGAACTATTCTATCAAAAAAAATATATATATTGAGGACAAAGGTCAAATTTGCACTAGCTTAAAGAACAGAGAAGAATTACTACTTCTTTCTTTTAATAGATTATCAAAGACTATTTTAACACATTGGAGAATAGATGCATGTTCATAATGTATTATGTAGAAGCCATGAATATGTTGACGGGGATGTGCAACACAACTGACATCACACCTACAACTACAAATGAGTGCATCAAAGGAAGCAACGAGTTGTGATAACAAGTGGAGTGATATAGACAGTTTCAGAGAGCACCATAAAAGCCAGATAAGATGGTAAAACAGGAAAAAAAAAGAATACCTATTTGAACTTAGATAAGATTTGTGAGAAAGCTTTTATACCAGTTGGGAGGCTATGACCATATAGGAATGACCGACCGAACAAGCTTAAAAAAAATTCAGGCAACCACAATGTAGACTAGGCAAGATAGTAGTATCATCCTTGTCTGCCACCATTTGTTGAGAACATATTTATTCCATCTTAGAAGCAGAATACTCCTTGAGCTGTCAGACAAGAAATTAATTTATAGTTGTCTAAAATTTATATTAAAACAATCAAGCCCACAGTAGGTTGAGATTGATTTCTTGCCTGTCTAGGTATTTAATGAAATTCAGTGCCAGGCCTTACTCAGTCAATAACCTCATCCAATATGTTCATTGACCAGCAAAAGATGCTTGATTATTCTATTTGATGATGTCCATTCCATGGCATTAACAATTATATTGATTCATATCCATAACTTTGATCAAATTCTTACGGCCATTTGCCAACTCTTGTTGGAAGACAACCTAATCTTAAAAGCTATCAATAGCACCCTCAGTGCAAATCCAATAGATTCCTGAAGAAAGTTAAGATTTGGTAGAGGAGGTTACACTTGTGTATAGGCATTAACATTTAACTCTGGGATATGAGATTGGCATAGTGCCTTTGGTAGAAAGCAAAACTAAAATGACTTTTTTATGGCCTTCTTTCTGGAAACATGTAATGAGACAAACAATGAAGGGAACTCTGACTAGGTACAATTTCTTGTTCATGCCTCATTTATAGGTGCTGGCCTATTACATATTTTTAAATTGCATAACCATGCAGATCTTTATAGCAGTGACGTCACAGAAGATAGTTACCTGTTATATTTCTTGTTGATGCCACACTTATAGGTGCTAAGGATACATCTTTAAGTTGCATAACCATGCAGATCTACATAGCATCACTTTTAAAGTGACTACTTCTAATTATTAGACCTTCTTTGTGAACCTCAAGTGCTTGAGAGTAAAAAAAAAAAATACGCATGCTGTTACAAATAAATACTTTCTCGGGATGCTGTAACACATTGGATAGGAGGAAAGAAATCTTGGAGTTCGATAGGATGAGGGAGAGAGAAACTACAGACATGGACCAACTTAAGTATGTTAAGAGTAAGGATAGTATGACTTTGGTCATGAAAGAGGAGGAGGTAAAAAATAGATGAAAATTTATTTAGAAATTAACAAGTCAGGACTCTACAAGTGGACTTTATTAGACGATTATTATTATTAGAGAGTTATTAGGTCTGTACCAAGTCAACTAAACAAAGAAGGAGACCTAGCTTAGAACATGATGCAAAGGGAACAGTGTAAGGACCAAATGAACTACCATTAGAGTTATGGAAAATGATGGAAGAGTTTGAGTTCATGTTGTTTATTGTTTACATAACAAATCCTGCAAATCAAGAAATGCTAGATCCCTTTATCCTTTTTTAAAAAAGAAAATGCCAGATTCTGGAGGACAACCATTATACTAGCTATTTGTGATTAAGAGTGATATACACAATTGCACTTAGAATAAAACTTATGAGCTAATACAAATTATTGGTGAGATGGTGGAACAAAGATTAGTAAAAATGACAATAAAGTAGGAAAACAATTTCGATGTTGTTTCTTGGAAGAATTGATGAGAATTTTAGATAGAAGAGAAGAATACAGATATGTTTTCAGTCAAATCAGAGAGAATATGAAAACCATAATGATAATTTGGTAGGCCTCAAGGAAGAAAGACGGGCGCTAAGCATAGACTGATATTTTCTATGGCATATATGCTAGAGCAGTAGTAAACATCAGTAGTTGTGACCACTCAATGGAATTGCCAACCTTTTTGTGCCTGAATCAAGGGTCAGCACTCAGCATGTATTTGTTCGCATGTCATAAATGAACTTACTGCTGATGCATGTGCAAGAACATGGCAGCATGGGCCTACACAGTGGGGTCATAAGCAGAGCTGCAAGCATGAGAAAGCTGAAGAAAAGAGGTTTATGAAGGTTCATGATGGAAATTGAACAAGTGGATGGGATGAACTGGAGCCTCAAATGTATGTATTTAGGAGAATGTGTTTTTTAGTTGAATAGATTTGTGTTAATAATATGATTAGGACAAGGTTGAATGCTGAATTGCAATATTATACAGGAAATGCCTGGAGAACAATGATTTAAAATGTTAGCACAGCAATGCATTTGTCAAGCACACTTTGTAAAAAATAAAACAATAATCAGGCTCCAACCAAACCTGAAGGCATAAGGAAATGTATTATTGTGATTAGTTTGTTATCTCGCATCTTTACATATTTACTGCAATTAGGTCTACGTGGATGCTGAGAAGTGCTTTCAGTTGTCATTTGAATGCCATGTTTATTGGCAACTTGAAGGAAAAGTTTATGAAGTGACAATATGGCCTGTCATGCCATATGCTATGGAAAGTTGAGTTCTTCCAGTATATTTTCTGTTCCTTGGACAGATGTAAACATTGCAGAAGTCCTCTTTTTCCTTTGGATTATCTGATTACTTTTTAAGAATCTAACTAGAAAAGGATATCTTTAGTGTCAGATTCTATGATGTTTGAGTTGCTTATTATTCTGTTTGCAAGTATCCAACACAAAATCTCTGTTTTGTTTAATATATCATCAGTATTTGCCATACAAAATGAGGCTACTTCATGGATGTGCTATGAAACAAATATTTGTAGTTTTCTGTCAGTATTGCTCCTCATGTTTTTCTGTCCTAAACTTCTGTAGGGTGAGATTCATCATGTCATGAACCCTGATCCTTATCATGGGGCATTTGGCTCTGATGCTGTACATTATGCCAAAGAAGTTCAAGATCATATTAACTATGGTAGTCCTGGAAATGTTGCAGGTTTCATTGCAGAAACTTTTCAGGTCTTGCTAAGAGTAGATCAAAATATAATTCTGTTACTGCTGTAGAATGTGGTTGTTGTCCCTTTCTTGAGCAATTTAACAATCTAATATTTAGATTCCTATTGTTGATAGGGTGTTGGCGGGGCAGTTGAATTGGCCCCTGGATACCTCAAATTGGTGTATGATATTGTTCGTAAGGCTGGTGGAGTCTGCATAGCTGATGAGGTTCAGAGTGGGTTTGGTCGCACTGGAAGCCATTATTGGGGATTTGAGACACAGGGTGTCATTCCAGATATTGTCACGATGGCAAAGGTCTTCTATTACTTCACATATATTTTTATAGTACTTGTATAATTTGAGATATTCATGTGCACTCTGCTGAGTTCTTCCATGAGTATAAATTACATCATCACTTGGTGTAAAGCATACAATCAAATCTAGCATCAGTCCACCAGAAGCTTCACTTACCAATATTACATTAGAGATTTATGGTTTTATTTGGTTTATCTGTATGTTTCAGGGTATTGGGAATGGTCTACCATTAGGAGCAGTCGTTACTACGCCTGAGATAGCACAAGTGATGGCACAAAAAATTCAATTTAACACCTTTGGTGGGAATCCTGTGTGCTCTGCTGGTGGCCATGCAGTACTCAAGGTTCTAGATAATGAAAAACGTCGAACACATTGTGCTGATGTTGGTTCCCACTTGATTGAACGATTAAAAATTCTTCAGCAAAAGCATGAAAGTAACTCCTTTTTGACCTTTCCTCAATGATCAATATCTTCTTTGCCTTTATATTGGTCTTTTGTTTGTTGATACCTGACATGTCATGCATAAATATGAATATTACATAATTTATTGAATTTTTGCTGCTCGATAAATTGTGGTTATTTCTATCTGCGCTGGATGACCATAGCTTATTGTATACAGCACAGAGATATTAATGGCATAAAAATGAGGTCTTGTGTCGAAATTTACATTTTGCAGTTCAGTCAGAGACACTTCATGGAACTTAGTCTTACATGGGAAATTTACAGGAAGGATTCTGTTTTCAAATCAGTCCGGTTGGTACTTTCTCTCCAAGTGAGAGGTCTTGGGTTTAAACCAGAGTGGTGGTGAACAACCACCGCATTCTTTGGAAAAAAAAGAAAAGGAAAGAAAACATCAATTCAGCCTGAGTTTAAATGCAAACCACCATCAAGGACTCTGGTACGAGTGTACTTTATGTTTATATAAAAATGGTACAATCATTAAAGGAACTGAGGTTTGATCGGATCATTTTCAGAATTTGTTACTCTTGCTATTCCTATCCAGTGAATTTCATGACAGGTCCAGATGATAAGGTCCATTAATGGCAATCTAGCATTGTACATATTGACTATCTGTACCATAAATCAACTATTCTGGCTCTTGTTCCCAAACAATTTTAAAGGTTTTCAATAGTAAAGGGTATAGAAAGACGTTAGAAGACTTGAGAAACAATATTAAGTGTCAAGAATTCATAATAGGGCCTTACCTGTGGTTTTTTTACACTTACTCATAGTTTGTTATCTTTAATCTTTATACAAAAGAACATGCACACAGAGATGTATGATTATACCTTTAAAACTCGAGAGAAACTCCAGCGAATCACAACTGATCTGTGTTCATCTATTCTTCCCACCAACGCCCTCAGCTTCTGAATTTCCATAAAGAATTTGTGGAGGGCAGGAAGAACAAAGAATCATATGCAATTGTTGATACAAAAGGGCTGGTGAATGTTGGAGGATATGACCTTTGGTAGGCTTTGGACCAATATAAAACTAATTTCAAATTTGATGCGCTGATATATGCTAACAGTCAAATGGTACATCAGTAGCATTTTAGTTCCATGAGATACCATGTCTACACAACTCTAAGCAACTGACAATTTAATGATCGTCTTTTTCTATATGATGTCATGCCAAGTCAACTTGAGCTGAACTTGCAAATGCAGGAATGGTTGTTTCATATGTTATTTATTTGGTGAATATTTGTAAAAATTTGCTTCAGCAAGGGAGCAGGGATTCTTTGGTTAGTGCACCTTCATATGATGCATGTGTCTGCTTATATTCTCATTGATTATTGCTGTCCTCCTTTCAGTCATAGGAGATGTCAGAGGCAGGGGATTGATGTTGGGAGTAGAATTTGTTACTGATAGGAAAGAGAAGACACCTGCCAAAGTAGAAACAGCAATACTATTTGAGAAGCTTAAGGGTATGTTGTGACTTTGTTTTCTTTTCATTTTTTTCTCCCTCTGTTGCAAATCTTTTTTGTTTTTTTAATCCCTGAACTCCCCTTTATGCTAGTTATTTCTCCTATTTGTAGATCTGGGAGTGCTACTTGGAAAGGGGGCATACATGGAAATGTCTTCAGAATAAAACCTCCGATGTGCTTCACCAAAGAGGATGCAGGTTCTTGCTAATTACTGCTTGCTAGGGTGCAACCTAGGTGCCTTTTATAAAATCTTAGAATTATTTTTAATAATATTTCTGTTTCTTGTTGCAGACTTCCTTGTGGATGCACTGGATTATGCCATTTCAGGTATGTGAGCACATTGTCATTACAAGAGCAATAAAGAGTTTCCATTGCTTTCTTTAGCACCAATTCAAGTGGAGGAAGGAGTTCTGCAGTGACGCAAAGAATTCTCTTAAGTCTTTGGGGAGAATGCATGTCCTTGTCTCCTTTGGGATGAAAGGTATGGAGAGATGTAAGTAAATGAAACTCGGTTCATGTGAACATATCAACTTGAATTTTGCAGAAAGCATTGGATGAAATAACAGAAATTCATTCAGAGTAAAATTGGATTCACTTCTGATGTATTAATCTGAGCATGTTCCTGACATCCAACCAAGTCATGCAATTTCATGGCATCGCTGAACATATAATTTGCAAGTGCCATAGAGAGTCAATGTGGTCAGTCTTGATGAGTTTACTTGACCATACTGGCACAGCAGACTGAGGTGCTTGAAAGTCTTGCCTGGATCATAGGTCTCCAATCATGTGTTTACTTCAAATGGCAGAATAACAACAGGACTATATTGTATCAGCTCGACTTTGCAGACTTTTTAATTGCACAAACATTAATAGTATTGTGTATTGCAGAGATTCTTTATACTATCATCTCCCAGTTACACACTGTAACCATGGCCATATTTCTTTAATCCAATGGATTAGGCATTTCTTCTTCTTCCGTTTTACCCCCCTCTTCTTGCTAAACATGTTTCAAGCTAGAGGCTGAAGTCCAAGGGTTCAGTACATCATCTCTTTTCCTCGCAATATCTCAATATTCTCAATTGCTAAGATTCATACACCCATGCGGACAGTACATCTACCGCAAAATTCGAGCTATGCATGACTCAAGAATCCCGTCAATGTTATGATATGCATTTTCAATCAGTCCTAATCCCCTGGCACTGTCAATGCCGGCAACAGCTACAGTTGATATGCTTTGTTGATCATTTTTTTTTAATTCAATAACACTTCAGTATCTTCAATGGCAGAAAGCAAGCATTACATCTATAGCTTTATGCTCCAGAAAATGTAGAAAGCATCATTATCCATGAAGAAGAATAGGGAGAAGAAACAGCTAGACAGGAATAATATAAGCCGAGTAAGGTTACTTCATGATCTTGACCATGAGAAATATACTTCTGGATCCACACCAACTGTATAATATTCTCAACAAATGTAAAAATTGGTCAGCGTGACTATCAAATGTTTTTTCCTCCTTTTACTACCAAATGGAACCTTCATTGACTGAATTAACCGCATCCAAGATCCTTTGTTCAATCTCTGGATCATCAGATAGATGTTTTTTGGATTATGGCCCATATAGCAGATCTATATCATTGGTTGCCATTTATATTATTGCATGAATGTCCGGTTAGCTGATTGGCTGGTGCGGAGGCATGGCACCATAATGAGTAAACAAGAATGTTACAACTTTGAGTAACTTAGTGGAAAAACATGTTAATCCAGGTGGTAATTCAACAATATATTCTCCGCACATTTAGACATTATGATGCAATGGTGCAACACATGGGCATTCGAATGAAGTGCTGCACCAATCGACTAAAGTGTTGCACCGATCGATGAAAGCCGTCCATCTTTCAGTGGAGTGGAACCTTTGTCATATGTCTCGATTGGGCAACTATAGTGGATACAGGGAATAAAGGGTTGTTACAATGGAGATGGAAATTTTTGTCCACCACATGCGATGTATAAAAAATACACCGCTCCATCTGATTAGGTCACATAGACATTACTTCTAAAATGCATTTAATATCTATAATTTATTTTTTATTAAATTTGAATGATAAAAATATTCTTCTACTTCTGAAAAAATTTTGATATCTTGTAACGATATTATAACATCCTGTAATGAAATTATGAATTTTAAATGATAAAAATATCCCTACTAAAATTATGACATCCTATAAGAAAATTATGACATTCTGTGCAAAAAATCATAATTTCACAATAAAATGCCATAATATAAACATATAATGTCATAAATTTTTTAAAAGAGAGAGATAATTTCATCATTCAAATTTTAAATAAAAAAGTAAACTACTTATATAGCCCAACCAGATGAGATGGTACATTTTTTTTCTACACCACATATAGTGTACAAAGAATTTTTTCGATGGAGATATGAGAAGAGGATGGATAGCAATTTATGAGAGTCATCATGTTATTGAAAGAAAAATAGGTTCTAGAGGCCATTGCGTGGACTTAGAAATAACATCCTCAATCCCTTACTCTCATTTTCTTTCAGTTGAATTTTATTGTTATATTCGATTAGTTTATAAGATCTAGGAAAGCTTGTTTTGTTTTTCAGTTATTATTGTTACAGAGGCAAGTTTATCTAAGCGATCCTCTAATCCCAAATGCTTACTACATACCTTAAAGAAGATATATTTTACTTTATTGGATATATTTTCTTGCTTCTTGCTTTTTCATATTGGTGGTTATTTCGTATGCCAGCTTTGAAAGAAGAAAACCATTTGGACTTGTGCTCCTCCTCTACAGGCTCAATCCACATGCTTCCATCAATGGAGGACAACATTGTAGCATGGCATGTGGCATGCCCTTGATGGCCATGACCACAATCATCGCCTGGAAAGGCTTGGATGAATGCTAATCCCACACCAGCATGCTTGGGCTAACCAATCGGGCTGTAAGCTGACTGTTTCTGTTGGGGCTGGTTCTAAACAGAGAAGGAGCGAATGCTTACAATATCGTGGTACAGCTAAAAAAGTTCAAATTTCTTATCGGAATGGCCGGGAACTGTTGCTTCTCTGGCAATGATCTAAACCAAGCATAGACATTGTGACAGCTACATCCAACTTATTCCAATTGCCTTCGCAAGCTAATTGCGAGATTTACTTTCTCACTATGCAATGTAACACGCAGAGAAAGTACAATCTCCAAGGCATTTAATTTCTTACCATGCAATGTAACCCGTACAGAAAGTACAATCTGGAAGGCGTTACGGAAACCGACTTAGTTCAAAAAAAAAAATGATATAATTTACACCCCATTCATCGATTGAATGTGGTCACCATAGGGTGTACAGTTATATCACTGCACATTTGTTGTCACGGCTGTATTCCTTGTGATTTCTTGATTCATGGATTTAATCATCCACATGCAACCAAAAAAAAAACGAAAGAAAAAGAAATCCGATTTGGATGTATAAAACATTTTAATTGTATCATATAACTTCACTCCAAAAATGTTTTTATCCTTTACAAAATATTAAATTGAAAAATCAAAAACCACGTACAAAAATTTTAGATGAGGGAGGAAATCACCAGCCTAAAAACAAACCATAATACATATTAAAAATCATTATCTACACCTTGCTACTCCATTCTCAATACTAATGTTACTAACATAAAACTGAAACTAAGATGCAAACTATCTATCTAGTTATATATTAGACTTATAAATTTAATATTACATATAAAAAAACTTATAAATGTAATATTGCATATAAACTTTATTTCATTTTTTGAAATTGGAATAAGACATCATTTGTTACAGTTTTAGTATGTTTTCTCTATGTCTAAAAAGTGAAAGCCATTCAGGGTGAAAGCCACAGAATAGCCTCACCAACATTTAATGAGACCGTCGGATGTATCAAAAAAATTTAAAGCCAACCGGAAATTTAGCTTATCCAGCACCCTCTCCTTCTTTGTTGCTAAGAAGACACAGAAACTCTGCAGCAATGAAATTCTTCGTCTTTAGAATTCTTTTTTAAAAGATTATTTTTTATAAAGAGTGGCATCTATTAGACTGATTTATATCCGATATAGCTTCCTAAATCATGAACAAAGCAAAGATCCATATCATCCATCATCAAAATCCTCTTGCCATCCAAACATAGTTTGAAGATAAATATTTAAAGTAACCTATGATGGAATGATCTTTTATGATGGAACGATCTTTCTAATAAATTTTCATAAAAGTGGCATGCAAATGATAATATATCATTAAGCTATATACTGACTACAATAATATTGACAAAATTATAATACCAATAAACTAGATGAAGTGGATGACAAAGTAAATAAATATGATGGTACTAAGAAAGACAGAACAAAAACTAGTTTTACTTACTCTACAAGTACAAAAAAATAGTTAAGGAACCTAAGCATATTTATTCACTAATTACAATTTTAAAATTTAGCTACTATGCTCGAACCTCTGAAAATAGTTTGTAGAACTTCTACATTTATATACTATTTTGTCACAAAATATTTAACAAAATATAGGAGGACACACTCCCTAACTCTTGCTCCACCAAATCAGCAAGCCATTGGCCAATAGTCACTAAGCAATTGGTGTGACAGAGACTTTGACAGCAACCCCAAATCCAAATTCCAAATACAAGCCTCATATACAACCCTATACCTAATACCTAATAAGGATCCGAAACAATCTTGTATCTAGTCAAATATTGGACAATAATTGGATATCTAAATGGAAATTTTCCCATGCAACTATGATGCTTCCAAACCATCCTCCCTCCCAACCTCCTGGGCAAAGAAAAAAAAGGTTCCAACATATGCACTAAGCAGTTATAAAAAAAATAGGGATATTTATCACCAAAGCCATTAATGGGCTAAAAGTGAAGCAACTATTTCAAAACGTATATTAAAACAAAGAAAGCATTGTCTACCCCCCCTCAAAAAAAAAGACAAAAGAAAGCATTGAGAACATAGGTTAAATGATGAAAGCAGAGAATTTTGCATATACATACATAAATTATATATATATCCCTGCAAATGCAAATACAGCATATTTATCTTTTGAAATCATTATTATATGTATAATCTTAAAATCATTTTATTTTTGCAAACATATCCGTTTCATTAGATTTTTGGCCAATAATTTATAATAATCATTTTAAGCATAAAATGACTATACTACCCTTTTGCATCAATATCCTTCAAAAATTTATGCATACACATAGTCCTTCCATACAAAATAAAGGATAATAAAATAATTTTACACTTACGATAGTTATTAACAATGTCAACCTCTAATATAGGTAAACGTACATTAAGCAATATTTCGAGGGGCAAATATGCAAAAAATACTAAAAAAACAAATAAAACTATCTAGTGCAATAAATAAACGTTAAACTAATCATTTGCCAGTAATAAATCAGTCACAGAGCAATATAAGTATAACCCCATGGAATGGGTATAAATTAGTCTAAACTTGAGATCCCCCAATCCCATAATAATTTGAGTTTACAGTAGGAACCCCAACTCCACCCAATTGGATATTTAACCTTTTTTCCAGACTCCAACCCAAAATTTGGATCAGCATTGGCTTAAATTGGTACACTACCAGCCACCATTGCGCCCAAGAGAGAGCCAAGCAGCATGTCACTGACAACCACCAACCCAAGAAGGCTAGGCCAGAAAGCAGCATGCGGCAACAAAAGAAAGGAGACAAAGCATTGGTGCAATTGGAGATTGAAATAATATCCTTTTCTGTGCTAGTTAAGAAAATCCTCAAAATTGGGACAAATTATAATGGAGCTGAAAGCTTTAATTGTTATCACCAGTTAAATGATTGCTACCATTGATTAAACACTAAAACATCCACTGTCTTAAATACAAGGAAAGTTCAGGAAAGAAACTTTTAAAAATCCTAAAAAGAAATATTGTTTGGCATACAAACATCTTCTGGACATGCCATGTAAAATTAAGAAATGATAGATGGAACTCCATAATGCAATTAAAAGTGCAGCTCAAAACAAGACAATTATAATATATGTGGTTAAAAAGGAACATGCTTTACAGATTAATAATTTGGTCAGCAATTCTAAGCAGAATCATGCCATAATATGAATTAGCATTGATAAGGGCCAATTTAATGCTTGGCATGCTCACAATGCCAGTTACATTGTCTCATGTGGGAAGACAATGCAATGCTCGGCTATTGCAACAATCAGAAGATCCAACTATGAGCAGAACCCGTTCAAACAACACCTACACTCTTTGATATCAAAAAGAACACAAGTTAACAATATAACAAACTTCTTGGAGCAACAGCACCTTGTTCATATTCAAAGTAATTCAAACACGAGCCAACAAAGCACCGCACGAAAATCTTGACGTAAGTTCTCTCAATTCATTGAGAAGTCCTAACAGCACAACCTGTCCTATCACTTGGCTCGTCCACTTTCCAAAATTAGGTTGCCCAACGAAAACACAAACTAAACTTTATAGATCTCGAGTTTCATTGTAAGAAAACACATTCCTAGCATCAGGAAAGACGATGAAGCACATACCATACTCAATCTCCCTTCCGTCGGAAGGAACACCCCTCGGTGAGCCTCGCACGCCCTCCGGTCGGCTGGCATAACACAGTCTGGCAGTTTCCGCATACCACGACGGTCTGCGAGTGGCTAAATACAGTAGTTCTGCAACACCCAGAAATTCTTAGAAATGACCACACTGGACAAGAAAAGTTAGACATCCATAACATATACAATCAAAATCCTAGAAACCTACACAATGGTTATATAACTAGCATCAATCAGCAACAGCAAAATTGTTACAACTCTACTAAATTTTAGAGTCATGACATTTAAAATTTAGGTTATGAATTTTATCAAGCTAAGACCTGATACTAGCAGTCCATCTTGAAACAAACCAAAACAATATCATTTCTTTCATGGCATAAAGGTAGACGAGCAAATAAATGATTAATGAAGCGAAGAAAGACTACAGTTAGAGAGAGATTGAGAGAGAACAGATAAAAGATTCTTACATGTTGAAACATCCTTGGCACTTGACATCCTACAAACAGAAAGTTGAAAGAGAGAAAATAAGAACACAGATCGAGACTTTTGAAGAGAAATAAATGTACGAATTGAGTAGAAGAATGGGGAAAGCGTTTCACTACCATAAAGAAGGAGTTTGGGGATTGGACGAGGCGCTTGAGCTTGTGCCTCTTCTTCTCAAGCTCCGCTGGGGGATTCAGGAGATCGATGTCGTTCGGAAGCACCTATGAATTCCCAAATGAAATTTAAGCAAGTAAACGTGAAAAGGAATTGAATTATAGCTTCCAAAACGATTTCACAAGATCTTAGCGAGAAAAAATAAAAAAAAGAAGACGCTTACCATCTCGTAGAAGGTGATCGGATCGGATGGCAAGCTCCCTTCAAACCGAAGCTGCGGCAGAGAAGCGAGGAGGGAGGGAGAAGGATAAAACCCTAACTTCGAGAGGTGATTTGTAGTCGGTGAGTGTTTTGACGGTTCGTTCAATTTGATAAGAGGAGACTGATCCATGGATCATAGCCGTCCACTATAGAGATCGTAGGTCGCCCGAAGCCGCTTTGCGGTTCGGGTGCTATCAATTGGATGACTCGGGAAGGGGAGGCAATTGGATGATGAAACGTGGTGGTCAAGTGGCTTGTGCGTCCCTAGGCTATGAGATTGAGACGAACTAATGGATTTAGGAGGTCCGATGCATCACGAATGCAAAATTATATGATGTTATCCATTGGATCATACAAGTTTATGTCATGCAAAAAGTGTAAGCCATGTTAGTTTATGTCATAGAAGGCAGAAGCATTTGATGATGTTGTATAGTAGCTTCTTTTTGCTTGAATATGTTCGGGATGGGGAAAGAAGGCCATCTATAATGGATGATGAGAGTGAAAAATGGTCTCCATATAAAATTCCAAATAGATTGTTTATTGAGCTAAGGTAGCAGAGGCACTAGATGATGAAAGAAAGGGATGGTAAAAATTATGCTTTAGATAGCTGATATGTGAACACAAATAGAAGAGAGAGGGATGAAAGTGTATAAATACATAAGAAGCTTTGTAAGGGAGGTGAAGAGTTTGAAAGAGATGTTGCTAAGCTTTGATGAATTGAAAATAAGATCAATAAAATGGATTCAATGCTTTTTTTTTGGAAAAAGAGTTAATATAGAAAGTAAAGAAACCCATTTAGCGGAGAAATTATTGCGCATACTGTATGCGCAACTATGCAGCGCACTCTACCAACCACTAAGATGCGTTAGCATGGGTTCCATTCATCTCTTGATTATTTTAGTAATGGGTCTACAACAATACACTTTGACCATTGGTGGCATGCATGGCTATATTGATACATGCTATAATTTTTCCATCTAAGGGACTTGTCCAAGCATATATACTAGAGGAAAATCCACTTAAGTTCATTCATTTTGTACACCTAAAAATTTCCATGTGGTATAAGGGAATCTATATATTTCAAAGAAATTTGTATGATATATAAAGAGATTTAGACGACTTTTCATGTATACATTTAAGGGGCATCAAATAGCATTTTCCTTTACATGATATTTTTTCAGTAGTTATTTACATGATATCTAAATTGATGTCAAAACACTGATGATTGATATGCTACAACGTGGAAATAAGAAGTCATAGATGGTGTAGCTACCTTATATGATCAAACATAGAACCCCTTCTTAGCAAAACCAGCATAATTTATTGGAGCCATCGCTTAGGTGAGTGGGGGAATCAAATAGGGAAGCCAGGCTAAAAAAAGAGACCATCATGTCTAGCAAAGGGAAGAGAAAGCGGTGAGCGAAGTTAGGGTTCATCATCGACGGTTGAAGATGTACATAGCCGATGATTGAGAGCCTTTATGGACCTCGATCCTTCGGTTGGGAGCCTGGGGTGTCATATGAAGGACAACGATGGTATAGATTCTAGCATGAAGAAGGCATTTGCTTCCCCAAATCAGTGAGTTGAAGGCCGTTCCGGCTCGATGGTCAATTGTAATCGTTCTTGGTTGCAGGTGGTGCAAGGTCAGCATCGTTTTCATTGGGAAATGACTAGAGCTTCACTTAATGATATTGCTACTTTTCAAGTAAGGTTTAAGAAGGTGGTGGCTTTTTCAAATAAGAAAATTGCTCCAGCACACTCTAAGTGGCTGTCTGTATTGATGGGTAAGTTACTTGGCAAAGGATTATCTTTGGATTTGTTTTAAAAGACCTTCGGTTCGATGGGTTGGGTGATGATTTCAAGTGGTGGTGCTCTCCAAGGGAGTTTTGTGTTTAAACTACCATTAGAGGAGGTTAGGGATACAATTTTGGCCAAGGGGTCATGTGCTATCGTAGGCCATTTTGTTGGCTCTTAAGAAGTCGAGACCAAATATTAAACCAAAAGAGATACGATTTATTTGTTGTTATCTGACTTTGCATACCAGATTTGCCAATTGAATTATAGGAGATCTTATAGATTGCATCTAAAGTAGGCAAGCCCTATTTTGGATGAATGGTGTTGGTGCAATAAACCAACTTTAAGCCATGTGGCATCATCATATGGATCAAAGAATCATCAATCTCAAAGCACCAAATTGTGATGTATTAATTTGCTGATAAGTGAATATCGAGGTCGGATATTTATCGACCTGAATCACGACGCCCCTATATATCCGAGATGATAGATTTCAACTGATAATAACATCTCTATTTTATCCCGATCATTTATCAAGATAAACTACTACATTAGCGGTGGCGACCATCCTGCGAAAGCTCGCCACAATCTCTATAACTAGGCCACGATCTCATACAGTTAGCAAATACAGTCAGATATGAGCTCACTCCCAGCTAATACTTATGGTTATCTTCCAGCTTGCTTACAGGTGGTTTTAACCGTCGAACAAACTCCTCTAACGATCTAGCAAACTCTGTAACAGCCTCTGATAAGTACAATAAAAATATCAATAAAATATTAATTATAATTAATTATTTTATTCTTTAAGAATTGATGCTTTTGTTTGTATTTTATATCGAAGATAATCTTTAATATAAAGAGCTCGATTCGTAGGTTAAAAGGAAGAAAATTTGATGCAAATCAGACTTATAATAGATTCCGAATGAAGACCTAAAGGCAAGCTCAAATTAGGCTCAAAATCAACTCAAATTGGGCCCAAAATCCAAATTAAACTAGCCCAAATCAACCCAAATAAATCGTTCGGTGCACCATGGACCGACCGCCCGATCCACAAATCACAAGGCATGGTTCACAGCATAGTTTCGCTCGATCTATATACCGGTGCACAATCGGATGGTGGCCAATGATCTTCACACATGATCGAACGACTGAGAAAGCTCTGCACTATATTCAGCAGTGGTGGCCCACAGATTAGCACGATCCGATGGTCCAAAGCCTTCCATACATTTGATCGGATGGCTGTGGTGGTTTTCGACTAAAGAAAGGAGTCTGAGCTGAGTTTTTGTGCGATCTAACGGACGAGAATCGATCTTGGGGTTGATTCGACGGTTAGGAGCAATGCCAACTTGATCTGGGCTGTTTAAGGGTGTGATTTTGGCCGTTTGATGCAGAATGGACGGCACGCATCGGTTGAGCATTTGAATGTGAATAGGAGATCGATTACAACTCAATTTTAACCAGTTTTGCATCTATTTAAGAGGGGAACCATGGGGAATCAAAGGCAGCACCCCATTGTGGGGATCATCTCTCTCCCTTCCATCCATTTCTCTTCTTCCTTCTCTTCTCCATCAAAACACCTCCACCATCTTCCCTTCTCCCTTCACCCTTCACCCTTCACCCATCCAAACATCAGCGAGAGGTTCAGATTTGAAGTCTTAGAGGATCCACGGATGAGAAGAGCTCCTTCAAGAGTCCAAAGATGCAGCAGATTTCAATCTTTAACATCTCCATGGCCGGCTAGTTCTCCATCTTCTCAGAAAATCACTGGACTACTTGTAATGATAGTATTTTCTTTCTTTATTTTTTATTTTTTTATTATGCAATAAAGATTAATTTTTTTTATTTATGTCTTTATTATTTTACATATGATACAAGCTTTTGAATAGCCTATGACTACGTAGAGATGGATCGTGATCTAAGGATACGATCTGTGCTCAGCGAGACAGACTATGCTCAGAAATCGATCAGAGATTTATTGGATTATCTAAATAATTTTGACTAGCCTATAACTTTAAGGGATATTATGATTCAAAGGTACGGACTGTGCTCTCTAAGATAGGTTATATCTTTATTGATTAGATACCAATCCAAGACATGTTAAGAAGAGTACTAGCTATCTAACAAGAAAATAGTTGAGATCCTAAGAATTCATTTTCATACTTACATCCAACCTTTAATTAATTCTCTTTATTTACTTATGAAATTATCAATTCAAGTAGTCTTTTAATCAACATTCATTCTGCTTTCTAATCTAAAACTAAATGACTCAATCGTAATTAATATGATCCCTGTGAATTCAATCCTAATTCACCCTAACTACATAGTAGTGAATTAGATTTATTTTTGACCACCTACGACATCGATCAAATTATGACGCTGTTGTCAGAGATCATGTTTCAATTGCTTTGAGTTTAAAAAAAATTCAAAAAAATTATTTTATTTACTACTTTATTTTAATTGTATATTTTTACTCTCTTTAAATTTCTACCGTATATTGCTTTTCATATGTGGTAGATTTACTACTTTCTAGTTATAGTACTTTAGAAAAATTTTCTGCTTCCTATAACATAGTGATTTACTATTTTTTATAACTTAGAATAATTTTTTATCCTAAAAAATAGATTTGATTGCTTGATTTATTTGTAGGAGATCTAGTTGCCTTTTAATCTTAGTCTAATTTACTTCCTATTTAGTTAGATTCTCTAAATCTCTTTAAATCTAATTAATTTAATTAAAACCTACTTATTATTTTTTTACTTTAAAAAATCTAACATAAAAAGAAACAAACCCTACGTCTTATAATATTTAATTAATATATAGAAACTAATTAAACCTTAAAAGCTTCTTACTTGTATTGGACATCTAATGTATTTACATTGCATCTTTATATAATTGATTTAAGAGCACTTAACCCAATTAAATAAGATAAGGTGGAGATTTGATCATCCTTTCTTAGCCCACAAATCACCACCCTTTATATTGCATCAATCTAAGCCTTTAATTTAAAATCAATTAGACATTGGCCCTTAAGAATTCTTGAGCTCAATAGGATAAAAAATCCTAAGAGTTGGACTGGGTTAAGATTGATTAGTTTAACTGATGTCTAAGAAAGTGGTTCAAAGATTACATCCCGAAGAAAGGTGGTTCATTAATTGGTTCCGTTTGCTTATCTGATCAATTTAATTGATGTCTAAGACATGCAACGAGGGAATCTTCACCAACTTTATACTTATCTGACTAGTTGAGTGGCTAATCTTTTACTTGGAGTGCTCGAAGATGATCTTGATAGTTAGGAGTTGTCTAGATTTAGGACAATCCTTAGCTAGGATTAATTAACCTACTTGATTGCTAATTGAAATATCTAATCTAAATTAAATTCTTCGCATCTATCATCTCTAGGTCTAGGACTCTCTTAGGTTCTCATCTTTAGAATATCTCTATTTCTTATCCTTCTCTTCTTCTTCTTCTCTCCTCTTCTTGTTTACAAAAAAAAATAGAGCAACCTAATTCTACCATATGGCTATACCTTAAAAGATACAATAGAGGAAGCCACCCTAGAAGAATTTCTTAGGACCCAGTGCATACATGTTGGGATCATTTTAGAGTGGATGATTTTGATCTATATGGGTATATTGAAAATATGCACACATTACTAGAGCCACCTAATTTTAGCATCACTCTCCCATGGACTGAGAAATATGAGCCTTTACCTACAATACCTGCTCCAATAGCTCCTTCTTTAGAATCACCATTGATCCTAGAACTGAAGCCACCCTCGACCACACCTGAGTATGTATGTATAGGACCATATGACATGCTCCCAATAATCAGTGCATCGGATCCAATGCCTAATCTAGAAACCCAATTTAGGAGTATTTTAAAGAAGATATAGGAGAAATTCTTGACAAACAAGGGTCTAAGAATGGGATTACAAACTATCTTCCTGAAATGGATAATAAGTCGATGAAATCTATAAATAAAGAGATTATAGGCCATCTTCCTGAGATTGACAATTCAAAATTATTGAAATTTATCAATCCAATATTCAACACAGGATAGGCAGAATCATAGCGTCCGGTTGAAGACTTTAAACTTTACGCTTGTTGGGAGGCAATCTAATTTCTTAAAAAAATCTTAATAAAAGTCTGGCTAAAGACTTTAAACTTAGCGTTTGTTGGAAGATAATCCTGATTCTTGCATTCTATTTTTATTTCTTTCAGTTTATTTGAAAACCCTACTCCAGGAAGGACTATCAGCCAAGTTAGGGGGGAAACCTACATATGTTATCTTCAAGGTCTAGGCTACACTGAGAACAAATTAAGCCCAGGTGAACTCCTTTTTCTTCTTTTTACATATCATACTCTATTTCTCTACTCCATTAAGGATAATATCGATTAAGTTGAGAAGGAGAATAATAAAAAAAAGATATTTAAGTCTTCGAATAAGTTAGTATTTAGCGTTTAGATATCCGATTATGCTAAAGAATCGAGTTAAACTAAGCATATTTTTTAAAATAAACTAATACACAGATTAGAAAGTTTGTGAGATATCGAGGGATTAAGTATTAAAAAAATCTAATAAAGAGTTAAGTTTTGAATATAAGTATTTTTTCTTGA
>KE504978.1:349280-369826 GCA_000441515.1 Elaeis oleifera | reverse complement strand
ATCCGATTATGCTAAAGAATCGAGTTAAACTAAGCATATTTTTTAAAATAAACTAATACACAGATTAGAAAGTTTGTGAGATATCGAGGGATTAAGTATTAAAAAATCTAATAAAGAGTTAAGTTTGAATATAAGTATTTTTTCTTGAGCATTTCTAATTTTTCTACCAGCATCAAAGATGAGTTTACTTCCTATAGGCTTGTGTAGGGTAACTATATATTTTTTATAAATAAATTATTTATAAAAAAGTTTTAAGTACTTTTCACTGAGTAATCGGACCTCTTTGCCTAAACAAGTATTGAATTTCATGTCAAAAGGTGTGAAGGGTGAAGAAGCTTACTGTAAAGCTAGTCTTAACTCGTAGTCTGTTTGATTCGAGCAAGTAAATCCAAGGAGTATTTTATACCTAGTGCTCTAAAGCCATCTAGTTCGAAAGTCGTTGGCTAAAAACTCATTATATGGGTCAAATAGAAAGCTTAAAAGATTAAGACACTCAATAGCAGTACAACATTAAAATAAAAAAAAATCAATAAATGAAGAATGAAAGTAACAATATACTTATCTATACGAAAGTTAGACAATTTGAAGATAAAAGTCAGGATAATTAAAAAAATTAAAAAATTAATATTCTTGACTTAACTCCCATATTGATTAGTACTAATACTCCAATGACATATCTTACTCTCGCTCTACTGAAGATCAATGGTCCTTTTAAAAATTACTTGATAAATTTGAAATTCTAAACTAAATGGTATTTAGCCCTAAATTCTTTTTTATTCGAAGACGAGTAAAGTTCAAGTTGGAGAGTGTGATAATTACAATAAATATATCAATAAAGGTATTAATTTATAAATTAATTTATCTTTATTCTTTAAGAATTGATGTTTTTGTTTATGTTTTACAAGAAAATGATCTTGAATGAAAAGAACCCAATTCATAGGTCAAAAAAAAAAATGGTGCAAATCTGGCTCATAATAGATTCCAAATGAAGATCCAAAGGCAAGTTCAAATTGAGCTTAAAATCAACTCAAAGTGGGCCCAAAACCCAAATTAAACCGGCCCAAATCAACCCAAATAAACCACTTGGTGCACCATGGACCAACCGCCCAATCCACAGATCAAAAGGTGTAGTTCACAAAATAGTTTCATTCAGTCTATACATCGATGCACGATCAGACGGCTGCTAGCGATCTTCACACGTGATCGAACGGCTGAGGAAGCTCTGCACTATATCCAGTGGTGGTGGCCCACAGATTAGTGCGATCCGATGGTCCAAAGCCTTCCATGCATTTGATCGGACGACTGTGGTGGTTTTCGACTAAGAAAGAGTCTGGGCTGAGTTTTCACATGATCTAATGGACGAGAATCCATCTTGGGATTGATCTGATGGTTAGGAGCAATGCCGATTTGATCTGGGCTGTTTTAAGGTGTGATTTTAACCGTTTGATGCAGAATGGATGGCGGGCATAGGTTGAGCATTTGAACATGAATAGGAGATCGATTATAACTCAATTTCAGCTAGTTTTGCATCTATTTAAGGGGGAACCATGGGGAATCAAAGGCAGCATCCCATTGTGGGGATCATCTCTCTCCCTTCCATCCCTCTCTCTTCCTCCTCCTCCCTCTATCAAACATCTCTACCATCTTTCCTTCTCCCTTCACCCTTCACGCATCCAAACATCAGTGAGAGGTTTAGATCTGAAGTCTAGAGGATCCACAGACGAGAAGAGCTCCTTCAAGAGTCCAAAGATGCAGTAGATTTCAACCTTCAACATCTCCATGATTGGCTAGTTCTTATCTTCTCAGAAAATCACTAGACTACTTGTAATGATTGTATTTTATTTTCAATCTTTGTATTTCTTCTTATTATGCAATAAAGAATTGATTTTTTTTATTATATCTTTATTATTTATATATGATACGAGCCTTTGAATAGCCTATGACTACGTAGCGATGGATTGTGATCTAAGGATACGACCTATGCTCAGCGAGATAGGCTATGCTTGAGAATCAATCATAGATTTATTGGCTTATCTAAATAATTTTGACTAGCCTATAACTTTAAGGGATGGACCATGATCTAAGGGTACGAGACGTACTCTCTAAGATAGGTTATATTTTATTGATTAGATATCAATTCAAGGCATGTTAAGAAGAGTACCAGCTGTCTAACAAGAAATAGTTGAGATCCTAAAAGTTCATTTTCATACTTGCATTTAACCTTTAATTAATTCTCTTTATTTACTTATGTAATTATCAATTTAAGTAGTCTTTAATCAGTGTTCAATCTGCTCTCTAATCTAAACTAAGTGACTCAATCGTAATTAACACGATCCCTATTGATTCGATCCTGATTCACCCTAACTACATAGTAGTGAATTAAGTTATTTTTGACCGTCTATGATAATGATCAGCCTCATCAGCCCTTCTATAAATAGAAAATCAGAGATCTTCCATCGGTAAGTTCACATCTTTGAAACTATGGAAGACTTTATCGGTAGAGAGCTTTGCTAGTTCTCAAATGAGAGCTGATGAGAGCTCTAGCTCCCACATAGTCTAAACTCCCTAGTTTCACTCAAACCCTCTTACTCTATCATTTTTTTCATCTCCGTTCTTAGGCTCAAAGCTGACTTAAGTGTCGGAGGGTCAAGAACTGGAGGATCCGCATTCAGTTTCTTGACTTATTTTACAGATTTCTTTGAGAAGATTCAGATCAGATTGCTATAGCCACTCCAGTCCGACCTCATCTGATCCTCCTCTGCTCCAGATTTTGAGCCTTACAGCAACAGATTGGTGCTAAAGAAAGAGGTTTGATTTTTTTTATGAAAAAATGGTTAAACTGCAAGCACAGCAACCCTCTCTATCCTCTCCAGAAGGGTACCGGAGGTGCTACAACAATAATCAGTTACTATTGATCTTCAATAATTCAACCTTCTTATTCGGCAAGTTCAAGCTCTGACAGTAGTTGTCTAATAGCTTCAAAGAAAGAGGAGAGACACCAGAAAGAAACTCCTCCTCTGAAGGCTATATCTTAGCACAGCCATCAGCCAGCCTATCAAGATGCACACCATATTGATGATGAGGCTGATGGTGAATCCGCCCTGACACTGTGAAAATCCAGAGAGGGGGTGATTTGGAGCACAAGATCCAGGATCTTGAGAAGCACTTGCTGGAGATCCAGGTAGGAGGTCAATCTCAGAATAAAGATGGTTTCAACCTTCGATTTTTTTCTCTTATAAAATTTTGAATGAACCAATCTCAAATCGGTTCAAGATATCCACCATCAAGTCCTTTGATGGCTCTACCGATCCGATCGATCATATTGAGGGTTATGGGGCCCTCATGGCCTTGCAGGAGCTTTTGATGCCCTACTATACATTATTTTCCTGCTGCCCTCAAGAAGACAGTGAGGGTATGGTTCTCTGGACTCCCACAAGGATCCATCTCTTTTTTGAATAGTTTGGGAGACTGTTTGTCACTTATTTTGGTACTAACTAGCTCCATTTGAGGTATGTGGATAGCTTGTTCTCTATTCAGCAATAGGAGAGAGAAGACCTCTGAAAGTATATGGCTCGCTTCAATGCAACTACCCTTGAAGTAAAGAATTTTAATGAGGATGTAGCTATTTCTACCTTAAAGAGGGGCTCCAAAGCAATCGTCTGATTTTCTCCCTAAATAAAAAATTTTCAAGCAATTATAATGAAATGCTCGATTGAGTACGAAAGTATGCTAAAGTTGATGAAGAAGAAGCCATCATGAGATGGGCAAAAAAGGACAAAAAATGGAAGAAAGGTTAAGGGAGAATGATGAAGCTCCGCGTAACAAAGGCCAAGATCCACCTTGAAAAATCCAAGGTCAAGAAGTCAACCTTGGCATTTCAACTCCTACACCCCTCTGTTCACCCCCTGAGCATAGATTTTAATGGAGATAGAAAAGAAGAATATCTCTGAAAGCCTAGTCCTATAAAAGCTCTACCAGAGAAAAGGGATAAAAGAAAGTACTGTCACTTTCATCAGGACCATGGCCATGATACCGAGGAACACAAGCAACTGCATGATGAGATTGAAGCCTTGGTGCGTCGAGGCTATCTCAGTAAATATGTTAAGCCATCCCAAGCTATTGAATACTGGCCTATGTCAGAAGGTACCTTTGAAGATCATAATCAACCAACCGCTGGAGTCATCAATATGATATCCAGACTACTACAGAAGGCTGATAGTTCCTCCCTCAAAAGATAGAAGATAGAAAAATTATTTTTTTCTAAACATGATGTAAAGGGGATTCAAACCCCTTATAATGATGCTGTTGTCATTTCTATGACAATAGCGAAGTATGATATAAAAAGAATTTTAATTAACAATGAAAGCTCTGTCGACGTGTTGTTCTATGATGCATTCTCAAAAATAAATTTGACAACCCAGCTGAGGTGAGTCGACACTCCGCTTGTCGGATTTCAGGAGATCTGGTGACTGTTGAAGAAGAAATCACTCTACCAGTCACGGTAGGATAAGAACCAAAGCAATCAATAGTACAACTCACCTTTTGATGGTTAAAGTTCTGTTTGTTTGCAATGCTATCCTTGGCCGACCTGATTTCAATGCCCTTAAAGCTATTATCTCTACTTACCATCTGTTGGTGTGATTTTTGACTAAGGGAGGAGTTGGTGAAATGCATGATGATCAGACAGTAACTCGGTAGTATTTTGTGATTGCCTCTAAAATGAAGCAGCCTGCAAAAAATATGCCAGTCGATGTGTCAGATCTGCTAGATGAGCTCGAAAAAATCCCAGATGAACCAGCAAAAAAGCTTAAAATTATTCCTTTGGGAGATGACTCATGAAAACAATTTAGATTGGTGTAAACCTCAAATCTGGTTTGAGAGATAAAATAATCAAGTTCCTATAAGCAAATGCTGATATCTTTGCCTAACCAGCTTCTGATATGCCTGACATTCCTGTCAATGTGATTATTCATAAACTGAATATGGATCCAAATTTCAGGTCGGTTCAGTAGAAGAAAAAAGTTTCACTCTAAAAAGGCAAAAGATAATTGATGAGAAAGTTGATAAGCTTCTGAATGCTGAATTTATCAGAGAGGCTCATTATCCAAAATGGATAGCCAATATTATTATGATCAGAAAGGCTGGTAAATGGAGGGTATGCATTGACTATAAAGATCTCAACAAAGTTTGTCCGAAAGATAATTTTTTTTATCAAAGATTGATCAACTAATGGATGCCACCTTAGGTCACAAACTCCTCAACTTTATGGATTCTTCTTAGGCTATAATCAGATCAAAATGACTCCAAAAGATGAAGAAAATACAGCCTTCATCACTGAAAGAGATTTGTATTATTATACAATGATGTCTTTTGATCTTAAAAATATAGGTACTACATCCTAGCATCTTGCCAACAAAATCTTCAAGCATTAAATTAGCCAAAATATGAAGATCTATGTTGATGACATACTAGTAAAAAGCATTGAGGAAGACTAGCATATTACCGACCTAGAGGAGGTATTCAGAAGCTCAGGAAGCACCACATGAAACTCAATCCAAACAAATGTACCTTTGGAGTGAACTCGAGCAAATTTCTTAGTTTCTTATAAATTAAAGAGGAATAGAAGCAAATCTCGAGAAGATTCATGTTCTGTTGGAGATAAAGTGTCCAACTTCCATCAGAGAAATCTAGTAGCTTACCAGGTGAGTAGCAATCTTTAGCTGATTTATTTTCAGATCGACTGAAAGTTGCCTTCCTTCTATTCTTCAAAATATTAAAAAATATCAAAAATTTTTGCTAGACAAAAGAATGCCAGACTGCCTTCGAAGATCTTAAGAAATATCTTGGCTCTCCACCTCTTCTCTCGAAACCAGCTGAAGGTGAGGAGTTATATATGTATACATCTGTCTCATCCTATGCTGTCAGCTCGATTCTTATCTGAGAAGAAATGGATATCTAAAGGCCTATCTATTATACAAGCAAATTACTATGGGATGTTGAGATTCGATATCAAAAGGCTAAAAAGATGATATATACTTTAATCATAGCAGTCCAGAGACTTAGGCCTTAGTTCCAAGCTCATAATGTTATAGTGCTAATAGATCAACTGCTTAGGTCGGTACTCTAGTGGGTTGACACTTCAGGCTGGATTGCCAAATGGGCCATTGAACTTAGTGAACTTAATATTCAATATCGATCTCGACCTATAGTCAAAGGCCAAGTGCTAGCTGATTTTATTATGGAATGCACCATTTTCGATGATGGATCAATTTCAAAAAATCCTAAAAATGATTGATTCTGGGTCCTGCATGTGGATGGAGCGTCAAATTCTCAAGTAGTGGTGCTGGTCTAATTTTAGCCAGTCCTAAACAGTTTATAACTGAGCAAGTCCAAAGATTCAATTTCAACACTTTCAATAATGGGAAAGAATATGAAGCCTTGACTGTGGATCTAAAAATAGCAAAAGAATTTGGAGTTAAAAAGCTGAAGATTTTTACCAACTCACAGCTTGTCGCTGGATAAGTCCGAGGTCAATTCGAGGCCAAAGACTCCATAATGGCTCAGTATTTATAGAATGTAAAGGAATTATCTAAAAACTTTGATGAGCTTGAAGTCCTCCAAATCTCGAGGTCAGAAATATTCGGACTGACATTTTGTCGCATCTCACCACATCAGATTTTTTGGAGTTAAATCAGAAGGTCTTGATTGAGCAGTTGGATAGACTTAGCGTTGAAGTACTTCACATTTTTTAGGTTGGTCATGAACCAAGCTGGATGGATCCTCTCATGGATTACATATCTAAGAAAATCTTACCTAATGATCCAACTAAGGCCAGAAGCATCAAAAGATAAGCTCCATGGTATATTCTCCATGGAGACCAATTATATAAAAATCTTATTCACTTCTTCTACTTTGGTGTTTGACGTCATCTGAAGCTGATTATGTGCTTCGAGAGGTGCATGAAGGAATATGTAAAAATCATCTGAAGGGCAGATCATTTATAAATAATTCGACAAGGCTATTACTGGCCAACTATCCAAAAGGATGCAGCCGATCTAGTCAACAAATGCAATCGATGCCAAAGGTATGCTAATATTCAACATCAACCTACTGCTGAGCTTATTTTATTACTGCCTTTTGGTCCTTTGCAATTTAAAAAATGGATATACTGAGATCTTTCCCAATGGCGGTAGATCAAAGAAAGTTTTTGATCGTAGTAATTGACTACTTCATAAAGTTGGTGGAGGCAGAACTTTTAGCCTAGATAACTGAAAAAAAGATGCAAGATTTTATTTAAAAATCTATAATATATCAGTTCGATTTATCTCAGATAATCATCACTGATAATGGTTGGTAATTTGACAATCACAACTTCAAAAAATTTTGCTCTAAGCTTTATATTGATCATCGGCTCATTTCTGTTGGGCACCCACAGTCAAATGGTGAGGCCGAGGTCACTAACAGAACTATTCTCCAAAGCCTCAAAATGAGACTTACTGAAGCAAAAGGTTTGTGTGCTGAAGAGCTTCACAATATTCTATGGACATACAGAACCACATATCAGATTTCGATAGGAGAAACTCTTTTAAACTTACTTATAGGGTTGAAGCTGTGATTCCAGTTAAATTAATCTATCATTTGATAGAGTCAGAAATTTTTATGAAGCAATAAATTTTGATTGGTTAAGAACTGATCTGGATCTTCTTGAAGAAATAAGAGAGCAAGCTTATATCAGAATGACAGCCTATAAGTAAAGAATTGCTAAGTATTATAATATTGAGATCAAATCGAGATCATTTCAAAAAGATGATCTCGTCCTGAGACGCGCAGAGGTTTAAAAGCCTACAAAAAAAGATAAATATATTCCAAATTGAGAAGGACCTTATCAAATCATTGATGTTATTCGTCTAGGGGCTTATAGAATTAAAATCTAGATGGGATTATTATTCTTCATACTTGAAATTTTAAAAATCTTCGAAAATATTATCAATAAAATACTCCAATGAGTTTAATCTTGTATATTATCTTCTAATCTATAAAGATCTAATCTCCGGATTGGTAAAGTCTCGAGAGGCATAAATAGAGATAAGATCTTTTCAAATCCAATCTTCAAATTGGTAAAGCTTTGAGAGACACAAATGGAGATAAGATCTCTCCAAATCCAATCTCCAGATTGGTAAAATCTTGAGAGGCACAAATGGAGATAAGATCTCCCTGAATCCAATCTCTAAATCGGTAAAGCCTCAAAAGGCACAATCTCCCCATAAGTAATAATATCGATCTTTGGTCGAAGTTATCTTTAGCTCTATGAATATCGTTCTTCGGATTGAGGTTATCCAATTCTGATCTTAGGACCAAGATAATCTTATACCAATCTCAGGACTGAGGTGATCTTATTCTGGTTCTAGGACCGAGGTGATATCACATCGATCTCTGAATCGAAGAATATACTTGAAGGCCAGAATCAAATAATGATCTTTGGATCAAAATTAGATCTTGAACCTGATCTACTCCAGGCCATGCAAAAGAAGGTACACCCAAACCTTGATCTTAAGTTGGTTATTAATTGGTAAGGTTAAAATTATCAATTCTTTAGTTCTGTCGAACTATAAGATATATGCAGTTATTTTTAGCAAGCCATGAAATTTGCTAAGTAATAGAAACATATACACCGGATCACGACACATGGGAAAATATTTCTTTCATCGATATGAAAGAAATACAAAGAAAAGACCCATATCAGGTCATTACAGTCAAAAAAGAAAGACCCACATTGGGTCATTGCAAATCAAAAGACCCTATCAAGTCAATGCATTTCGAAAGGAAGAAATTTTTTACAGGATATCTACTGGGGCATTGGAGTTCTTCTCGGTTGATTTTTCTTTAACCCACTTCGGTTCTTTTGCAACTTCAACAGTAGTGGGCTCTGTGACTGTGATGGGCTCCGATTCCTTAGCAGCCTCAGAGGTTTCGGTTACGACTAGAGGCACGCAGTTATTGGCTCGCAACAATGGCCTCAGTGATTTTCACCCCGGCCGACTCCCGACCTGCCTCCTTAGCTGGTTCCTCTGCCGCTTCAGTGGGTGGCTCGGAATCTCTCTTTATGCCCATATCAATGGCAACGTTTGGAGTCACCCTAGAAATATCGATTTTCAGATACAAAGTTTTGATTAGATTTCTGTATTGATTGAATGCATAGTCATATGCCCCCTAGGAGCTCTTAGATATCTCCTCCTCAAATTCTTCAGAGGCCTTGAATCACTCTACTACTTTGGTTGCTTTCTCTTATTCCTTCTTGACCTGCCTCTTTAAGGCTTCTATGTCCTTTTGTGAGCCTCATTGGCCTTGATTGTCTCCTGTAGCCTTGGCTCCAGCTTCTTGTTCTTCTCTGCCTGAATGTGCAGGTCAAAGATCTTCATCTCCTATTCATTATTTTTCGCTGAAGGATTAGGAGATTTTGACTCTTCTCCTTCAGCAACTTCAACTTCTCTTCAATTTGATTTTTGAGTCCTGTGACGAGTTCGGACTCCTTCTCCTCTTGAAGGATGATTAGGTTGGCATCCATGGCCTCTTTATTTTCATCAAGTAGGCCATGTTCTCATACATGACCTTAAAATCGATGGTGACTGACAAGGCAAAGGTTCAGGTCGGTCATACACCAATAAAAAAAGAAGGAGAGAAAAAAGAAAAGAAGAAAAGAAAGAGGAATTCACATCATGAGATGCTCGAATCTGTGATTTGCGACCTCCTCCGATTTGTTCTTCCGACGCACCTCCAAGTCAACTGTTGGCACCATCAATTCAAGAAGATCACGACCTAATCAAGTAGGCCGCTCCAAAAGAGACATCCGCATCACGAAATCTCCCTCAGTTGAGGTCGATGGGGCTATAGCGGCAGCGGTCGGCTTGCGTTCTGCCTCCTTGGGAGGGGTGCAAGTCGGGAATCATTCTTTCTCCTTACCTCAGTTGGTTGATGAGGTGGGGCTCAATTGATAAGGCTTGGAGAGAATTTTATGGATCTCAGAAAGCATCGCTTCTCCCCGAATTGGCTGGAGAGGGAGTGATAGAGATGGACCGGAGTGATGCCTGGACAGATAGAGGTTCTGTTGCTCCTTTGACCCTTTTTGGTGTCGGGGCGGCAGCATGTTACTTTGGCTGATCCTTCCTTTTCCTCTCCTCTAATCTATTCAGATTGAACCTTATTTCTGCACCAAAAAAGTTATATATTTAGAAAAAAATATATATGATGGTGTAAGAAGAAGGAAAGAAAGATAAAAAAAATATATCGATCTTACCTCGAAGAGAGTGCAGGCTGATACCAGCATCATACAATGCCTGATCATCAACTAGCAAGGATAACATGGACACTTTGGTGGTAATTAGGGCTGAATGAGCCACCTCATCTCCAGAGAGAATTTTATCATTAGAATTATGTCTGATATCTGGACGTCCCCAAGAAATCTTAAAACTCCATACAATAGGAGCTCGAATGAAGAAAAACAGTCTTTCCAACCATGGATGGAGGAAAGAAGGCTAGGTCCAAACTTACATTTTTTCCTAGATAAAAAGTACCACCAGTCCTTCTCACTCAGATGCCTTTTCAAAAGAACTAAAAATCTAAATAGTGAGATCCTAAGTTCTATACCTTAGAAATTGAACATTATTATGAACACTATGATCATTTTAATTGTATTTGGGGTTATCTGAGTAGAATGAACCCTATAGAAATCAAAAATATTATCGAAAAAGGGATGTAATAAAAACCACAGCACGAAACGAAGGACTTCATCGTAGAAGGCTATATAGCCCTTAGGGGGTTCAGATATCCGACCTTTCGGATCCGGCACTAACATCTCATATTCGTTGGGTATATCATATTTCTCTCTAAGGGTTATCAGATTTTTTTCGATCAAAATGGATCCCTTTGTTTCTGGGCCAAGATAATCTGTGAGACCACGTACAGGAGATCCTGCACTATGATCCGGACTCCCCTCATTTACAGGATGAATATCAAAGTCTTCTCGAGATGGATTTTCTACCTCCATAGTCAATAAAGGCTGGGTCGACCTAACTTGCAGGTCATCTCCAGTCTCTTCCCCTTTCTAGCTCTCTTAGACATGTTTCTCAAAGGAAAAATGAAAAGGAAGATGAAAAGAAACGAAAAGGAAGAAAGGCTACTCTATGGCAGAAAGAAAATAGATAGAGAAAAGGTCGGTACCTAAAGTAAATGGATGAAATCCTCTTAAAGAATGAAGAACAAGCTCTTCTTCTCCCTCTCCAGCAAGTTTCTCACTGTTTTCGATGGCCATTCAACATAGAAAAGCTCTTGGAGACAATCCAGCAGCACTTTCATAAGGTAACCGCAGAAATGAACAGTGGCTAGGGGGCAAAAGTCTTTAATAGACAAATCGATGGCTCAGATGAACTGGCCTTATAGCTGATTTATGACATTTGGCAATAATCTAGCGACCCTATCAGATGATGGTTTGGCGCACCTCGTCCTGGATTTAGCCATGTCAGATCGATCTGTGAGCCAACTAATCAATCTATCAGGTGCCGATGAATGGCACTCTCTTATTTGATATTTTCAATCTACCTACTCTAGCAATGATGGTGGAAGGATACGATGAATCATTTCCTAAAAAGGTTAGGTCTCTTCGCGATCCACCGAGCAATAAATTTTGATATTACCAAAGCATGATGCATTTATTTAAATGGTGATAATACCAATTTGAAAAGCTCTGTAAGAGCAAGTATGGAGATAAGATCTCTTGGATGGTAAAAATCGGATCGAAAAGTAAGGTATGGAGATAAGATCTCCTGATCGATAAAAATCGAGCCAAGAAGTAAGGTATGGAGATAAGATCTCTTGATCGGTAAAGATCGGATCAAAAAATAAATATGGAGATAAAATTTTTTACTCGATAAAAATCGGATAAAAAGTAAGTATGGAGATAAGATCTCCTGATCGATAAAATTGGATCAAAAATAAAGTATAGAAGTAAGATCTCTTGATCAGTAAAAATCGGATCGAAAGATAAAATATAGAGATAACATCTTCTGACTGGTAAAAATATAATTTTCATATTTTGACCTCAGAATAAAGCCAAGCTCCAAAAGGCAAATGTAAATCTACAGATACTTCTACTTCATAGTCTGATCTGAAAATTATCATCTCAGACATATGAAGTAGGGGCAAAGTGTTGGTGCAATAAACCAACCTTAAGCCACATGGCATCATCATATGAAATCAAGGAATCATCATTCTCAAAGCACCAAATTATGATGTATTAATTTACTGATAAGTGAATTCGAGGTCGAGTATTTGCTGACCTGAATCACGACGCCCCTTATATCCGAGATGACAGATTTTAACTGATAATAACATCTCTATTTCACTCTAGTCATTTATCGAGATGAACTACTATATTAGTGACAGCAGCCTCCTACGAGAGCTCGTCATAATCTCTACAACTAGGCCACAGCTAGCCATGATCTCATATATAGTTGGTAAATACAGTCAAGTATGACCTCACTCCCAGTTAATACTTACGATTATCTTCCAGCTCGTTTACAGATGGCTCTAACTGCCTAACAAACTTTTCTAACGGTCTAATAAACTCTGTAACAGTCACATCAGCCCTCTGTAAATAGAGGATCAGAGATCTTCCATCGGTAAGTTCATATCTCTGAAACTAGGAGAGACTCGACTGGTAGAGAGCTTGGCCAGTTCTTAAAGGAGAGCTTTAGCTCCTACCCAATCCAAACTCCCTAGTTCCACTCAAACGTTTTACCCTACCACTCTTTTCACCTCTATTCTCAGGCTCAAAGCTGACTTAAGCATCGGAGGGACAAGAGCCGGAAGATCTCTATCCAATTTCTTAACTTATTTTATAAATTTTTTGGAGAAGATTCGGATCAGATCGCTATAGCAACTCCAGCCCGACCTCATCTGATCCCCCTCTTTTTCAGATTTTGAGTCTCACAGTAACAAATAGATTGTTGCAACTTCACGTGTAGGGTTTGCTTGCATGTGTGTTCAATTAATCTTCACTGCATCCTTTGTCTTGGGACTTTAATCCTAGTGAAGGATGTTGAGGTCAGGCAGGAGTTTGCATATGAGGAGATTCCAAAGTTTAATTTTTTTTTATTATGGCAAAATTGGATATCTGGCTATTGATTGTGATACTGTTCCATAGGATACATGTGTCTCCCTAAAGCCTGTGTACAGGTCATATCTACGTGTTGCTAGGGTTCTTGTGACTACTAAGCTAGTGATGATTGCATCTGTCTTTGACCATAGTGAATCTTTAGCATTCAACAATGTAGGGTGGTCTCAGCCAAAAAACTAGTATGCCCTTCTTCTCTAGTGGAAGGCTCTACTCCTAAGGATGAAGGGTTTGGGTCATAGTTTATTCTATTGTAGAGGCTGGAGTTGGTGACATTCTTGATCGTAGCTCCTATGGACATCGTGCGATTGTCATCTGTGCACTCTAAATCTTTGATAATGGGTGTCAACAAGAAGCGGAAGCATTCACTCCAAAACCTCACTGCAATCGAAAGTTTTACTAGTTGAGTTTGAACATCCAATGGATCACTCTGTTGAGACTAAGGTTAGGGTTGTCCAACTTGCTTCTATTGATCAGCTTAGCTCTACCATGGAGGGTGATAATATCCAAGAACCAGGCCTTATATGGTTATGGCTTCTCATGCAACAACCAACTCCCCATGGTGTCATCAAGTTGAGCTCAAAGAGTCTCTCTTTAATTCTTCAAGTACTGAGTTCGAGTCTTATATGATCTTTTTTGCCAGCTACAAACCTCTTTGGCTAAGTTTGCTGAGCAGGGATCTAAGGGAGCGGATCCATGTTCTTCACTGGGTGCTGCTATTACTACTATAACAGGAGATTATGTTGTTGGGTCCTCTAGGTTAACAGAACTTCTATGAAGATGTTATCGTGGAATTGTAGGATTGCAGCTAAGCACTTCTTCATGAGTTATGTTAGAAATTTGATGCATGTCCATGATCTGGAGTTGTGCTTTTTTTTTGGAAACTCGATAATCGAAAACTGCAATGTATAAGATTTAACAAATCTTAGGGCCTTCTTGGCTTGCATATATGATTCTGACATTGGGATTATCAAGTGGAATTATTATTGCTTAGAGATGGAATGTTTACATCTCTTTTACGCATTTGGATCAATAGGTGTCTTATGGTATTGTGTCGACCATTGTTCATTACTGAAGGATCTATTAGGTTCCTCCTATGTATTTAATTAATCTCATTAATTAAATCTATTTCATATGATCTAATTAATTATATTAATAGAAAAGGTAGAGATGAAAGATCTAATCTAATCATGAAAGTACAGTGAAATAAAAATAATCTATCTAATCTTCATGTGAAAAAGAAAACCTAATATCAAGATCTCTATGTACAAATGAGAAAAAAGTAGAACAAAAGGAAACAATTTTCATTGATACCTTTGAGTGGTAGAAGATCTCCACAACAAACGATAATCTTAGAAAGACTTCCTTCCTCATAGCCACACAAATATTCGACTTCTACAGGTATCCACACAGAGAAAGGGGTTTGATCAGCAACCAACTAGTTCCTCAGGGTGCTAGTTCTCTTGCAGAACCCTTGTTTGATGAAGAACTATCTCATCCCTTTGAGATTAAAGCAGAACCATAGCTTTTTCTTCTTTAAGAGAGGAGAAAGGCTGACACATAGAGAAGAGAGGAGGAAGAGGCTTGGGCAGTAGCCTAGGGGCTAAGAGAGAGAAAACTTAAGGCACAATTAATCTCTCTTTCACATGAGGCATGGCCACCTTTATATAGGCTGAAAAAACCCTAAGGTGGTGCCCCTCTTTAAAATAAAATAATCTCCAAGAAAGAGCCCCTGGTGGCTAGGACTCTTGGAGATGGAGTCTCGGTATACTGCCCATCTCATGAGCCAACAACCTTCCATAAATAGCTTAGGTGGCTAGGGTTTCACAAACCCTAATGATGCAGCCCCACTTTCTTTCCTCTTTGCCCCTCGTGTGGCACCCTAGGAACCCTAGAGGATGGGTCTAGTTGACTGATCCAAGATCAAGTCAAATAAGTCATTTAAGCTAGACTCAAGTGTCATACACTTGATGCATCCAAACTCCTTTGGGTGCATGTAATCTAAGCCCAAATCTTGATCCAAATTTAATTGAACCAAATCTTTATTTGATTTAACTTGAATTCAACTATAATTAATTTGATCCCATCAAATTAAATATACAACATTTGCACATAAGTCCTCCTCAAATCCTTTTGCTAACTTTTAGCAATTAAGCCGTTACTTCTTATAACAATTACAAGTTAGTCCAATCATCAATCACATTGATAATTTAAATTTTAACCATTTGATCAGTCTCACACTCCTTACATATGTGACCTCATGGTTCAATTCTATCTGATAGTAAGTCATATTATGATTTTCATCACAATATTATTGAAACTCTTTTTAATGGATTAGAACACTTTCAATTCTTTTCAATTAAGAATCATTTGATCATCTATCTGATTCTTTGTGGACACCATAATCTACCAGTGATATCTAGCAGTATATGATGGCAAGCTAGCAGAATGAAATAGGAAGAACTTCTAGGTACAGTTACCATATGATACAGTCCTTCTATTAAGATTCTGACTAGATGGAGGTTATGGATAACTTAGCGAACTACAATATCTATCATATATAAAATTTACTTGATTCAAATTCTTGATGTGAAGTACGTGAAAACTCATTTTCATTGTTCACTTTGTCCTGATCAAGATCTTCTGAACTCAGTCTCATAAATTATATAAGACCATCTTTCTTATCTACCAAAGATGATGGATTCTATCTTGGTGCGTTTCTATTCCTACATTGAACTTATTATAGCCAACATATAGCGCAGGGATCCATATGGATAGGGACCAAGTTTATGTATAGTCAAACTATAGCAGCCTCAGTGTGAACAGTCGAAGCACCTTAGATCTAAGGACTAGTCATACTACTATAGCATCGAGTAAGTCACTGATGAGTGGGTAACCATCCAAGTGACTTCTCATTATGATCACGTTCAGTATCTTTGTTCTTCAACAAACATCTGTACTCTTACTCTAGTGTTTTCATACTATAGATTCGAGACTCATCTATCTTAAAGAAAATGATTTATGCATTGATCGGATCAATCACCATCCTCATGATTATTCTTTGATCGGAAGTATTTAAAAATTAATCGTTAATGACACATGCCTCGAATTCTCAATACTAAAAAATATGTGTCATCATCTTATTAATTCTTAGGATGATTAATGGACACAAAATATAATATAAATAAAAAAATAATCTAATTTATTAATTTAAAATATAATTATAAAATATATCTCTAGAATGTTTATAAGTATTAGCTTAATTAGCTTCTAGGCATACATCTAATAATCTTTCACTTGCACTAAAGCCAACTGACCATTGACCTAAGTTCCATCTTCTCAAGTTGGCTTTTATCTTCTGTTGGCTCAGTGGCTGAGTCAGCAGATTTGCAACATTATCTATAGAGTCTATTCTCTATACCTCGACGTACTTCTTCTCGAGGTATTCGCGAATCAGATAGAATCATCGCTCTATGTGCTTGGATTTCTGGTGAGATCATGATTCTTTAATCAGAGCTATAACACCATTATCACTATAGTAGAGTGGTATGGCATCTGATGACATGACATTCAGCTTCGTAACGAACTTCTTAAACTAGAAGACCTTCTTAGCAGCCTCAGAAGCAGCTATATACTCAACCTCCATGGTAGAATCTGTAATGGTCGGTTGTTTGAAACTCTTCCAATTTATCACATCATCGTTGCAAAAGAACATATATCCTGATGTAGACTTTCTATCATCAATATCAGACATAAAGTTTGAATCTGTATATCCCAGTACCTTTAGCTCTCCTCCTCCAAAGATAAAAAATATATCTTTAGTTCTTCTCAAGTACTTAAGGATATTCTTCACAATAATCTAGTATTCCTCATCTAGATTTGACTAATATCTACTTATGATACTCACAACATAAGTTATATCAAGTCGTGTACATAGCATGGCATACATGAGGCTCCTTATCACTGAAGTATAAGGGATCTTGCTCATACATTATATCTCTTCAGATGTGTTGGGGCACATCTTCTTAAAGAGATGAACTCCATGTCTGAACCCTCTTAGAGTTTTTCATGATAAACTTTTTCAGTATTTTCTCTATGTACAGCTTTTGTGATAGACCTAGCATCCTTTTAGATTTATCTCTATAAACCTTTATCCCTAAAATGTAGGATGCTTCTCCAAGATTTTTCATGGAGAACTTTTTCAACAATCCAATCTTAACTAAATTAATCATAAAAATATTATTTCTAATTAGAAGGATATCATCCATATACAATACGAGAAATATGATAGTACTCCCACTGACCTTCTTGTAAACACATGATTCTTTCTCATTCTTGATGAAATTAAATAATTTGATTGTATTATTAAAATGAGTGTACCAACTCTGAGATGCTTGCTTGAATCCATATATGAATCTCTGTAGCTTGCAAACCTAGTGATCTCTATCATTGAAAGTGAAATCTAAAGACTACTCCATATAGATATCTTCCTCAAGATTTTCATTCAGAAATATAATTTTCATATCTACTATTATATCTCATAATCATGAGATGCTGCACTTGCAAGCAATACTTGAATGGATTTTAGTACAGCTATTGATGAAAAGGTATCCTGATAGTCAATAACTTCGCATTGACTATAACTTTTAGCTATAAGCCTTTCTTTAAAGGTCTCTATATTTCCATCCAATCCTATCTTTCTCTTATAGATCCATTTACAATCAATAGATATTATACCTTCTAGTGGATATACTAAAATCCAGATTTGGTTAGAATGCATTGAGTCAATTTTTGACTTCATAGTTTTCAACCATTTCTCAGAATCAATATCTGACATCGTCTCATTATAGATCTGGGATCATCTTCATGTTTTTCATTTCCTATAAGGAACATTTCTTTACTTCTTCAAAATAATACCTAAGCACTTTTTAGGATGATAGAAAATCTTACTTGATCTTTGAGGTGGATGAGGATCTGTGTACTGGCTCAACTAGAATAGGTTCTATAAGTTCTATGACTTGTTGCTCTTCAGAGACTTTCTCTTCGAGCTTTATTTGCCTCCCACTATTTTCATCTTAGATAAACTATTTTTTCAAAAGACAGCATTCCGACTCACAATCATATTATAATCTTCTGGGAGATAAAAATAGTATTCAAGAGATTCTTTTGGATAACCTATGAAACAAGCACTTAAGGACCTTGCTTCTAACTTATCCACCTGAAGTTGTTTGATATGTGCCGGACAATCCCAAATCCTGAGATGATCAAGATTTGGTTTCTTACCATACTACATCTCATATAGTATGGTAGAAATGGATTTAGAGAGAACCTTATTTATTAGATAGTTAACGATAAGCAAAGCATATCCCCAAAGATATAAGAAAAGATTTATGGAGCTCATCATGGATCGAACCATATCCAATAGGATCCGATTTCTTTATTTTAAAATTTTGTTGAGTTAAAATATTCCAAACGAAATCCATTATGAGACTATGTCATTTTTCTTGAGATAATATAAAAATTTTTATTTAGGTATTCACTTTCTTGATCTGATCGAAGTACTTCTAAAATTTTTTCAATTTGCTTCTCCACTTCATATATGAATTTTTTGAACTTTTTAAGGGCTTCAGACTTGTATCTCTTAAGATACACATATTCGTATTGTAAATAATCATTAATAAAAGTGATGAAGTAGATATAACCTTCTTTGGTCAGTACATCGAATGGGCTATACACATCTGTGTGGACTAGAGCAAGTACCTATATGCAAGTGATAGAGACTGTCAATTAAAAGACTACGTCTAACCATTTTATTCCTAAAATAAATGGTATAATAGTCTTTATTAAAATTAAACACATAATTATCCTGTGATAGACTTGAAACAGAAATCAAATTTTTGCTTATAGCAGGTACAAAATAACAGTCTCTAAGTAATAAATTATATCCTGATAGTAGTCGTAGAGGATAGGTATTGTTGGGTATAAAATACCCTCAGCCGAAGTTCTCGACAGGTGGCACCCATCCGGGCCTCTCCAAGACGGGTTCTCCAAGCGCCTGTCAGATTGCTCCAAGTACCCTCTGGGCTCCGTTGTCTGCCGACCTTCTACAGTGCTCACCGAGCTCCACTATCGACCGATCTCCTACAGTGATCAGCGTCAGGTTGAATTTCTCTCAGGTTTTGTCAACGGCCGAACCTCACCAACAGCAGGTCGCTACTAGTGTCAGACTTCGCCCGGACTCCTACGGGAGTCGGCCCGTCTCAGCCAGGCTCCTACGGGAGCGAACAGATCTATCCGGACTCCTACGGGAGCCGGATCACTGCCTCAGGCTCCTATTGCAGAGAGATCTGGACTCCTACGGGAGCCGGACGCCTTCTCCAAACTCCTGCCGCAAGTATACTTTACCCGGACTCCTACGGGAGCCGAACTTCTTCTCCTAACCTTTATTGCAGGAGGACCCAGTCCGGACACCTACGGGAGCCGGTCCGTCTCAGCCTAGCTCCTACGGGAGCGAACAGATCTACCCGGACTCCGACGGAAGCCGGACCACTGTCTCAGTCCTTTAATGTGGAGAGATCCGGACTCCTACGAAGGACGGTCCGCTCATCTGAACTTCTGCGGGAGACGAACTCCAACAGCAGGTAAATTTCGTCCGGACTCCTACGGGAGCCGGTTTACTTCACCGGACTCCTACGAAAGCCGGTTTACTTCAACCGGACTCCTACGAGAGCTGATTTATTTGTCCAGATTTCTACGGGAGTCGGACTTCTTCTAACCTCTATTACAGGAAGAGTCGATCCGAACTCCTACGGGAGACAGACGTCGTCCAAACTCCCTCAAGGAGTGGTTAACTCCGAGCTCCCGTCAAGAGCGGATAGCGCCGAACCTCTAGCACGAACGGCCTACTCCGAGCTCCAACTACGAGTGGTCTACCTCAAATAAACTCCCTCCGGACCTCTTACCATGAACAAATATCTTCCGAATTTGTGTCACGGGAGGATTCCTGCCGAACTTCTTCGATAAGCCGTTCCTGTCCGGGCTCCTACAAAAACGAGCCCCAACCGGACTCTTGTAGCGGATGGGCCTCCTCACAGTCGAACGAACTCTTACAGCAGACGAGCTCCAGCCGCTGGATCTCCTCAATGACCGACCACCTCCAGCGTCCCCCACATCCCTCGAGTCACCAACCTCCAACAGTGCCAACCGACCACCAACAGTGCCAACCGACCTCCAACAGTGCCAACCTCCCTCCAACAGTGTCAACCAACCTTCATCGATTCCATCCGAACTTCAATAATGTTTTGCAGGTTCGTCTAGTGGACATGTTTTGGCAACATCCCCCGAGTCCAGCCGTCGGACGATCCTCCGTCGGACCCCT
>KE504978.1:308304-318408 GCA_000441515.1 Elaeis oleifera | reverse complement strand
GCTGTAAATTTAAAATACATATTTTGAACTACCCGTTTGACCCATCTACACCATCTGTCTCTAAATCCGCAAGCATGCAGTAATTAGAGGAGAAAAGGCTAAGCAACATTATCAAATACCTTCTCAAAATCAAGTTTAAGGATGATTCCTTTGTGCTTCGAGTGAATAGCCTATAAAATAATATCATTCACTGTCGCAAAGGTGTCTGGAATTGATCGTCTTTGGATGAACGTAGATTGGGAGGAAGTGATGAGCTTTTCTAGTTTGCTGGCAAGCCAAAGTGATAGAACCTTGGAGATTATTTTGACGATGCCATTCATGAGACTAATCAGCCTGTAATCTTTGACAGTGCAATTGGTCTCTTTCTTTCGTATAAGTGTTATGTATGAGTAGTTAAGTTTATCAAGGTTTGTGTGATGATAGCAGAAGCTTTGAAATATCTTTAGCAGGCCATCTTTGATGATGTGCCAGAAGTGCTTGTAAAAGTCAAAGGAGAACCCATCAGGATTGGGAGATTTTTGCGATGCCAATTGAAAAATTGCATGCTTGATTTCCTCCTCTATGAATTGTACATCTAGATCTGGAAGGTGCAGCGATCCTTCTAGATATAATGCGTTCCAGTTTGTTGTAATGCTGGGCCATGTGCTATTACCTAATAATAGCTTGAAATGCTAACAGAAACAATCTTGGATACTTTGCTGATCAGATACCACTATTTGCTGATGATACAGGTTTAGAATGAGATTCTTCCTTTTCTTATTGCTAGCCCATAGGTAGAAAAATTTTGTGTTGCTGTCTCTGCTGTTGAGCATGGAACTCGTACTCGCTATCACCATAGTATTTCCTCTTGGGTGAGCAGTGAATCCAATTTGATTTTTAGATTTTTCGTTCCTCAATTTCAGATACAGTTAGGGTTCTCTTTTCCTCCTCAATGTCTAGGTAGTCAATCTGTTGCATTAATTCCTCCTTTTGCACAAGGATGTTGCCAACTTTCAATCGATTCCATGATCTAAGTTGGGACCTAAGATGCTGGAGCTTAAGAATTAAAGTAATAACTAGGTCTTGAGAACTTGGACTAGACATCCACCATTCTTGAACCAAATCATCAAACCCTGCAATTCTGAGCCAAAAATTTTCAAATCAAAAAGGTTTGTTAGATTTGGGTTATCATGAATTATGGTAGTTGGCTGAAGTAGTATGGGGTATGATTAGATATAGTTTGGACCATAGCTATGAGATTTGTTAGAGAAAATCTCTGTAGCCATTCGGTCGAAGTAAGATAGCAGTCAAGGATAGTCATTGATGGATCATCCCTTAGATTAGATCATGTGAAATACCTATCAGACAATTTTATCTCTGCCAGGGAATTTATACTGATGAAGTTGTTAAATAGTCTTGAGGTGTTCTATGAGTTAGTGGATCCTTGTCTGTCTGACGAAAATCTTGTTGCATTGAGATCTCCAATTAGTATCCATGGAATGGCATTGTTGCCCCTCAGCAAGCTAGATTCAGTGAATAACATTCGATGATCTTGCTCATTATGAGGGCCATAGATATTTGAGAGCATCCAAGAGAACCAAGTGGCTTTACAAAGTAGTTTAATGGAGATGGAGTATTTTTCTATTTGGAGAAGGCTACCATCGAATACTCTATCATCCCAATAGAGTGAGTATGCCTCCTGTTGAGCCATCAGCATCTTTTGCCACCCACCCTCCGATGTTAGCTCCACAAATCTTTTTTTGTAGGCTCTAATACATTCAATCCTGTTTTGTTTTCCAGAGGCAAATTATTTGGCATTTTGATTTATTGATGGTGTCTCTGATAGCTCTTCTTTTCCTAGGTTTACTAGTCCCTCTAAAATTTCAGCTAAGAATTATTCCTGGCAAGATAGAAACCCATTGAAGCTTCAACTGAGGCAAGTAGGGAACATATATTACTATAAGTCAACTGATAGATACAGTAACCATAGCAGTTTTCCAAAGGTTTCAAAAGGAGAAATATCCTAAAAGATGCATAGCAAACAGTCTGAGAACATATACAAAAAATACTACAACAAAAGACGAGCAGAGTTCGCGACGAGGCATGGAACTGCTGCTCAGAGATGACATGACATTTTTCATTTGGCCAGTGTTCCGAAATGTGGCCAAAGGACATTCCACAACGATGAGTCTCCATTGCCTTTAGCTTCTCTATTGGATTCCTTTGATGACAGTCTTCAATGATCAAACTGTATTTCTTCCCCATTGTAGTGATCTGCGCTGCTGTCAAAGAATTTAGAAAGAGGATGTCAACCTCTATTAAGGATTCCTTGATCAACTCAAGCGATTTGATCTTTTTGGATCGAAGATGAGCACTATGCTTGGGTGGGGATGCATTGACCTCATGTTCTTGCTTGTTGTCTGGTGGGATGAAGGGTTGATGTGGGGTTGTGGAAGGTGGCGATCGTCAACAACTTTGGTGTCTGATAGGATCCTGGAGAATACTATTTTGATTAGTATTGCTCGAGCTACTTCAGTCCCATAGAGTAATGTGGTCCCCGATGCTAATAGTGTGAGTTGGCGCTTGGCTTCAGCTCTTATGAACCTGGACTCTAGAAGTAGTAGGCTACCATTGGGGTTCACTAATGGAGTAGCCACTTGTCTCATCACAGTTCCTACAAGATTATAAAATAGTAGGCTATTGTTTGGATTTAAATTCAAATCAGTCTTACCTATCCTCAAGCTACTCAAACTAGGTGGTATGATGGAAACCGGCCAGCTCCATGGGTTTGGCCTGGAGAAGTAGACTTGAAAAAATGTTGATAGCCAGTTGATAGAGTGTTTGTGCCATTAGGCACAGCTTGAGATTGAGTTAGCTTATTTTTAGTAGGCACTAGATCGGGCATTGGGCTGTCCTCCATCCTGGGATGAGAAGCTTATCTCCTGGCAGTCGAACTAGATGGTTGGATTGCTGGCCATTTTCTGCATATCGATGATGGAGAGTTGTTGCCCGATCCAAACCAAAATCCCAGTCTTCTTCCTCATTATCTGGTGATGCTGCTGAAGAAGGAGAACCTTGGGAATCTATTCTGAGACGTAATTGATTCGAATCTGAATGTTGTATGTAAAAGGCCAACAGTAACATTTACTGACTCTGGAACATCTTCAATATCATCACAGAAAAATCTAGATCAAAAGATGTAAGATCATCCCATTTAAGGTAGGCTTTACTTGCTCTATGAGGGGACTAAAGCTAGAACAATTGTTGCTACAGCATGTGAGTTCCAACAAACCAAAGGAAGGTTGAGGAGGCTAGCGCTGACCTTAAGCTTAAGTTGATGTGGCATGCCACCTTTATACTGATTTCAGTGACTCACCTGCAACGAGAAAGCATTACCTCTAATCCGACCTCCTATCATGAGGTTGTAGACATCATCTCTGGATGGGCGGACCATAAAGAATGTGTTAGGATCTTCTAGTTTCTTTATTGTCCAAGCTCCTGCAATGTTAGCTTTATATGAAAGGGCTTTTCGCTTTGATTTGTCGACCAAAAGCTTCTACATAGGCCACCCTATCTAGATAGAGCTCGATTTCCTCAATGTCTGTGGTGACCGAGATGAAAGCTTGGCACACACCAGAGCCATGAGCTGGGGGGAGGGGTGGAGCATGAGGAGGGTTCCGCTTACCCTGCAAGGAGAAGTGCTAGGCTTGCATTTTCTTAGGGTCCTTCCCGACTCTTAGTTGAGTTAGAGAAATATCTCATCTTGCATGGTTGTGCCTTATGCCTGAACTTCCCACAACTGAAGCACTTTATAAGATTTCGATAGTGTATCTTGTCATGAGGTTGTGGACATCATCTCTGGATGGGCAGACCACAAAGAATGTGTTAGGATCTCCTAGTTTTCTTATTGTCCAAACTCCTGCAGTGTTAGCTTTACATGAAAGGGCTTCTTACACATCTTTTTGATTTGTCGACCAAAGCTTCTACATAGACCGCCCTATCTAGATAGAGCTCGATTTCTTCCATGTCTGTGGTGACTGAGATGAAAGCTTTGCACACACCGGAGCCATGAGCTGGGGGGAGCGGGTGGAGCATGAGGAGGGTTCCACTTACCCTACAAGGAGAAGTGTCAGGCTTGCATTTTCTTGGGGTCCTTTCCCGACTCTCAGTTGAGTTAGAGAAATATCTCATCTTACATGGTTGTGCCTTATGTCCGAACTTCCCACAACTAAAGCACTTTATAAGGTTTCGACAGTGTATTTTGGTACGATCCTTGTCGCCGCACCTGAAGCACCTCCTCTTAGGGAAAGGCGTAGAGTGGCTCTTGAAGTTTGCCAAGTGGCGCAAAAGATTACGGGATGGTGGGGTGGCTGGTGGAGGGGTTTAGGCCCAGTTTCAGTGCATCAGTATAGGAGACGTATTTTCTGGTAGACAGATGGGTATGCAATGAGTTGCTCAGCTTGGAGGTGTTGGAATCCATCGACACTGTCGCCATTCCGTTCTGCAGAGTATGCTGTATGGAGCGAGGCGTCGAGAGGTTTCTGCCACTGAGAATGATTGTTGGTTGGTTAGAATAGGAACGGCGTGGCTTTGCTCGGTGCTGTAGACGGTGACCCGTAGCTTGAGGTAGTGGGGAGGATAGAAGAGTGTCCATACTTTTCATATCTGTAAGTCTGGGATGGCAGCAGGGCCGTGTGTTTCTGATCCCAAGCAAGAAGACCTTTGTCCGATGGGGTACACAACCCAATGGTATGGCATTTGCTCCCATTGCTGGAGTACGGGCCCTCTGGTAGAAGATGGGTATGTTGTCCACATTAATCAGTTGTTGGAGGCCGAATGGTTGGATCTCAGTGTTTTGACAGATGGCCGGTTGTCCCTCTACATGACGGGCATAGGATTTCAATGCCACTGATCTCACGGGCCGCACCGGATGAAGACGTCTGGCCATGGCGGGCTTGTGGATGGAGAGTTGAGAGGGGCAGGAGAAGAGTGGTTTACGAGGCAGACGGGAGCCATGGCGAGAGTGCTCCCCAAAATCGTCAGAGCTCACTAGAGCTCTGGCACCCTCATCTTGACTCCCCACCCACCAACCCCCCATGACCCTTCTGTGCGAGCTGGGAGAGTCAAAGATGGTATGGCTGCCTATCCTGCCCTCACCCCACTTCATGTCCCTCCATGTCAGTACATATTCATTCCACCTCATCGCTCTACTTTTGGCATATACTCTTATTTGTTTTCTCTCTATGTCTAGCAAGTCAACATATATTTATATTTAGCCTGCACGCCTATTTTTGGTTTCTCTTTGTTTAGCAATTCTACTTTTGGTTCTTTGGTCTTACTGAGTATGTAATCAAGATGTTTTTTTTCTTATAATTACTATAATAGCTGGTCTTGTAATCTACAAATACTTCTATTGGAGATCAATGAAATCAAGGTGTGAAAATTAAAATTATCCTTAATAAAGAAATTACCATTGACATGGTATCAGAGCTCTGAAGCTCCAACGTGCATCCCTTCTTCCTCCTCCTTCAGTGCTCTCTCATGGCCACCAGTTCATCTATCTCCACCTCCTCCAATCCCTCTTCTCCTCCTCCACCAATCATAACGACCCCTCTCACCTTTCCATCTGCACATCATTTTTGATCCATCAAGTTGAATACATCCAATTTTTTGATCTGAAGAAAGCAAATTACTCCCTTCTTAAAAGGTCAAGGCTTGTTTGGGTTCCTCAATGGTTCTCACCCACAGCCCACCGATCCTATTGTCACTGCTGCCTGGCAACAACAAGATGCCCAACTCGCAAGCCTTCTCATTGCTTCATTATCTGAAGATTTGGTTCCCCTTCTTCTTGACAAAGAGATCAGTTTTGAGTGCTGGAGCACTCTTCATGAAGCCTTTGGTTCAGCATCGCCTACTCGACTCATGTCTTTGCATCTGAAGTTGCAGAATCTTCATCAAAAATCAGATGAGACCATCACCTCTCTACTCCGACATTCAAAAGCTGTGACTGATGAACTTGCTGCATCTGGTAATGCCCTCAAGCCTACTGAATTTAATCTACATGTGCTGTGTGCTCTATGTGATGATCTACAAGATGCGGTCTCTGGTATTCTCAATCGACATACTCTTCCAATATATACTGAACTTCATAGGCTATTACTTAGCCATGAAAGCATACGGGCATTCAGAAATTAACTATTGCTGATACTACTCTTTCTACCAATCCTATCGCCAATACCGCTCAGCGATCTCCCCATTCTTCTAGTGACCTTAGGCCCTCTATTGGCCATGACTTTAATTGAGATCATGGGGGCGTGGTAGGTTTGGTCGAGGTCGTGATCATTTTGGTTCATCTGGTGGTCGTGATTCTCAATGGTGCTCCTTTTACAATCGTAACAACCACTCTAATGCCACCTGCTTCTATCGTCCTCAGCAGCCCTATCCATATTCACCACAACCCAACACAAATTTCTCATATTCACTATATCCAAATCCAAATCCATCTCACCATCACCCTAATCTGCCACTTCTCCTACCCCTCATCCATCCACCGCCCTCATTTGGTACCCTGATACAGGAGCATCTCACCATGTTACTCTTGACATTCATTCTATGTCCTCCTATGCTAAGTACACTGGTCCTGATCAGGTGCACGTAGGCAATGGTAAGGGATTACATATATCACATATTGGTCATGGTTCTTTTTTCCTCCTCACTCTTCTCTTCTTTTCAATTATCTAACATCTTACATGTTCCCTCTATTTTAAAATTACTTTTCATGCAACAGTTTGCAAAAGATAATAATATCTTTTTTGAATTTCACCCATATCATTTCTTATGAAGGATCGAACCATCAAGACCATAGTATTATTCGATCCGAGTGAAGGAGAATTATACACTCTCCATTCCAGCCCTTCTTCTTTATCCGCATCTGTTCACATGGTCGAGAGCACCACTCTTGATGGCTGGCACAATCGTTTGGGCCATCCTCATTATCACTTGCTTCGCTCCATGGTGAAGACCAATAATCTCTCCTGCAAATCTACATATCTTCTTCCTCTTTGTCCCTCGTGTCAGTTAGGCAAGTCCAGTAAGTTGCACTTATCTCCATCCCATCATCATAGTCAATTTTCATTAGACCTCATTTATAGTGATGTTTGGGTCCATCTTTGTTAGAACACCGCTACTATGTAATTTTGTTGATGACCACAGTAAATATATTTGGTTCTATCCATTAATGTGCAAATCTGATGTGTTCTCTATTTTTTTACAATTTCAAGCTTTGGTTGAACGACATTTCTCTCGTACTATTAAATCAATCCAAACTGACTGGGAGGGGAGTTTCGCTCTCTTCCTCAATTTTTTAGTAAAATTGGCATTATCCATCGTATCGCAGCTCCCCACACCCATGAGCAACAAGGGGCTATTGAACGTCGTCACTGTCATATTACGAAAATCGATCTGTCTCTTCTTACTCATGCGTCTGTACCCATATTGTACTAGCACTATACCTTTAAAACGACTGTATTTCTCATTAATAGGATGCCATCTAAAGTCTCTAGTGGTGTATCCTCTTTCGAACTCGTTTACAATAAACCACCATCCTATGCCTTTCTACGAATTTTTGGATGTCTATGCTTTTCTTTCTTCATCTTTACAATCATCATAAAATGAAGTACCACTCTCAATCATGTGTATTTTTCGGCTATAGTCCCTCTCATAGTGCCTATCGATGTCTTGATGTGAAAACAAATCGTACATATATCGCTAGGCATGTTCGCTTTGACGAATCTATCTTTCTTTCAATCTCACTCTCCATTGGATTATCCACCACCACCATCTCCCTCTTTCCTGCCATGGAGTGTTACATCACTTCGACCTCTACAAGAGGCCAACCCTCCACCATCCGTTCCTCCATCTCCTTTGCCCCATTTGTCCACCTCACCATCGGTTGCATCCCCATGTCTCGGTCTGCCCAACACCTCCTCCCATGACCGTTCTCCCTCTCAGCCCCTCTAGTACTACAGACTCTGTACCTATTTGGACCAGATTACTTACTGACCTCTATTGCAATCCTTTATCCGCAAAACCTTCCCTTCCCACATCTTCCCCCATGACAAGTTCCCAGCAAGACACAACCTCCTCTAAACAACCTACCCAACCCATCCGTACATATTTCATGATGCTTCGACCCCGTCCCAACCAACCATCCGCCCTCACTAGCACTATCCTAACCATAGAACCTACTTGTTATACTCAGATATCTAAACACTCTGTGTGGCGTGCTGCAATGACTGAGGAGTTTAATGCTTTAGTTCGTAATGGTACGTGATCTCTTGTTCCATGTTTATCTCAACAAAAAAATTTGATTGGATATAAATGGGTGTACAGGATCAAGAGAAAGGCTGATGGCTCTCTCGAGCGCTATAAAGCACGTCTAGTTGCAAAAGGGTTTCATCAGCAGCTTGGTCTTGACTACAATGAGACATTCAGCCCGATTATCAAACCTACCACCATTCGGACTGTTCTAAGCATTGCCATCTCTCAAGGTTGGTCCATCAAGTAATTAGATGTTCATAATGCTTTTCTGCATGGCAACCTGATAGAGGAAGTCTACATGTCACAACCTCCAGGATTTGAGGATCGTGACCATCCAAATTATGTCTGTCATCTCCACAAATCTCTATATGTGTTAAAACAAGCACCCCGTGCCTGGTTTCACCATCTCTCCCAATTTCTTCTCATACTAGGGTTTGTTGCCAGCAAGACTGATCCTTCATTATTTATTTTGAGGACGAACTCTCATGTCCTCTATGTGCTCATCTATTTGATGATATTTTGGTAATTAGCAATGACTCCAGTCAGATCTCTCTACTTCTTTGTCAGCTCGCTACAGAATTCTCTATTAAGGATCTTGGTGATCTTCATTTTTCTTAGGAATTGAGGCTGTTCAAAACTCTACCGGATTATTATTATCTCAAACCCGCTATATTAGAGATCTTCTTTCAAAAACAGGCATGGTTGATTGTAAACCTGTTCAGACCCCAATGGCCACGACACAGGATTCTGATTCAGGGGGTGCTCCTTATCCAGACCCTACACAGTATCGCTCCATTGTTGGAGCTCTTCGATATGTTACATTGACACGCCCTGACATTTTCTTGCAGTGAATAAAGTATGTCAGTTTATGCAGTCTCCTAGTTCTGATCACTGGATTATGGTCAAGCGCATCTTACGGTACCTTCAAACTACAGCTGATCATGGGTTATAAATTCAGAGATCAATCTCTCGTTCTCTTTAAGCCTTCTCCGATGTAGATTGGGTAAGTAATGGGACTGATAGGCATTCCACTGGGGCTATGCAATTTTCTTGGTCCCAATCTTATTTCATGGGCATCTCGTAAACAGAAGACAGTTGCTTGATTATCCACAGAATCTGAATATAAGGCCTTAGCAGATGCATCAGCTGAACTAATCTGGCTTGAGTCATTATATCAAGAAATTGGCTATCCCTTACATAGCCCCCCCATTCTATGGTGTAACAATATTGGGGCCACTTGTCTCTTGGCCAATCCTGTTTTCATGCTCGCATGAAGCATGTCGAAATTGATTTTAATTCGTTCGTGAGCGTGTTGCACGACATCAACTATCTGTTCAGTTTATCTCCACCCAAATTAACTTGTCAATATTCTTACCAAGCCCTTGGGTACCTCACGTTTTAGGTTCCTAAGGGACAAGTTGAAGATTCATGGTCCTGACTCTTCATCTTGAGGAGGTGCGTCAGCACATATTCATTCCACCTCATCGCTCTATTTTGGCATATATTCTTATTTGTTTTCTCTCTATATTTAGCAAGTTAATATATATCATATTTAGCCTCCACGCCTACTTTTGGTTTCTCTTTGTTTAGCAATTCTACTTTTGGTTCTTTGGCTTTACTGAGTATGTAATCAAGATGTTCCTTTTCTTGTAATTGCTATAATAGCTGACCTTGTAATCTACAAATACTCCTATTGAAGATCAATGAAATCAAGATGTAAAATCAAAATTATCTCCAATAAAAAATTACCATTGACACTCCATATACAAAGGATACCTTGCCTTTGTTGCTCTTACTACCTCTATT